>CATIWO010850298.1:0-28089 GCA_949673435.1 Macaranga tanarius | reverse complement strand
TTTATTTTATTTGAGGTACGATTACCTGTCTTAAGCATTCCTCTGGGCCATACAATTGTTATATTTTGTGTGTTGCATTCATACTATATAAAAATCATTTTTTTTCCTATTGATACCCGCCTCATGACCATATTATTCTGGCTGGTTTAACGAAGCAGTCTTGCACATAAAAAAAATTGTACTGATGTTGTTTATAATCTGCTCATACTTCATCTCCTTCTCTTTGTGATTGTGTATGGTTACTTGTCTAGACTTCCTCTGGGCCATACAATTTTATTTTATTTGAGGTACGGTTACCTATCTGGAGCATTCCTCTAGGCCACACAATTGTGGTTTTCTATAGTTGCATTCATTTGCATTCATACTGCATAAAAATCATTTTGTTTACTATTGATACTTGCCTCGTGACCATGTTGTTCTGGCTGGTTTAATGAAGCAGTAAACTATTCATTTTTAAAAATCTTCTTCTATTCTTCATCTCCTATTTACCCTCTTTCAATCTTGGTGTCTTTTAGTATCAGAGACATATTTAATTAATTTAATTACTCCCTATAAGGTCAATGAATAAGGAATTTATTTTAAAGCAAGCAAAAGACACCAAGATCAAAAGAGGGTAAACAGGAGATGAAGAATAAAAGAAGATTTTTAAAAATGAATGGTTTACTACTTCGTTAAACCAGCCAGAATAATATAGTCATGAGGCAGGCATCAACAGCAAATAAAACACTTTTTATGCAGTATGAATGCAAATGACCATTGCAACAGTCCATTTGGGGAGATGAGTTTTTTTTAGGGTTATTTCTTATCTTTAGTAAGCATATTAATGTGTTTGGAAGATTTATTGGATTCAGAGGAATCTAAATCAGACATTGATGAGGTGGCAATCTCAACGATTTGGAGAGGACTTTCATCCTCAGATATGTTTGAAGAGCTAGACTCAGAGGTTTCAAGTAAAAGAGTAGAAATTTTTTGAAGAACTTCATCCTTTAATCCCAACTCATGAAGTCGAGTATTAACACGACAAAATTTGATTTTTTGACCTTTTTTTGTCACATTTGTAACAGGTAATATCTTTAAGATTTTTCTTATAGGATTTCCTGTTATGTTTGGAGGATTTCTTATAAGGCTTGGAAGATTTTCCAGACGAGGAAGAATTCTTATAGTAGTCTTCTTTATCAGGTTTGAAAGTCTTATAAGATTTTCTGTATTTGTATGATTTGGATTCTTTGTAAAGTTTTGTTATACATTTACCATTACATGATTTGGATGTTGTTTCAATGGGTTTGTTGAAATCAAATTATTTATAGAAAGTTCCAACTTCTTGTTCTATTTTATTTAATTCCCATTTCAGGTAATATGAACAGGATCTATAATTATTGTTTTTGTGTCAGATGGTAGTCCCACCAACCCTTGAGTTATCTAGAGAAACTGGCAATTAAGAGTTCAGCTATGGCTTTGTCCATACTACTAGTCTGAGTTTTATATGCATTGGCTGCCATGGTCATTTGTTGAAGGATTCCTAAGACTTAGTACTTACTCATACCATCTAAGTTTCATTCATAGACAGAAGAGGCATTAAACCTCGACTGAGGGTAGACATCAGGCTGTTTGACTATGTTAGGGGCCATTGTAATAGTCCTAGGAATGATCGACCAATCTAACCTATTGACATGAAGACTAGGCTGACAAGCTTAGTCATTTTGACTTTCCTCTTCATCGAAAGAGTTATCAGTCTAGTTGAGAGCACTGATAGTCCTCGAAGGAGGAGTTTTAGGTACAACCTGTGAAGTTTCTGAGTTAGAAGTCTGTTCGATTCTGCTCAGTTGATCTTTAATTGTTTGAGCAAACTCAAGTTTTCTTCTTTGGATTTATTACTGACTCTGTTTGGAAACTTGGAATGGTTTGAAAATAGGATTTTTAAGTTTCTGTTCTGGAAGTTTGACAGACTTAGAAGACTTGACAGTAAAAGAATGAAAAATAGTTGGATGTTGTATTTGATTCTCGATCCTAGTTAACTATTTTTTTATTGTTTACAGATGAACATTTGAAAAATTATTTTGCAGGAAAATGTGTTTCAAATTCCTTAAATCATCATCCTAAGGAAGTTTGAAAGGAGCTGCTTGAATTTCTGAATCACCATGAAAAAAAAAGTAATATTCCTTGATGGTGGGTGTTCAAACTGGACTGTCTGACCATCTACCTTCTATTCAGTATTTTTATTTCTCACTGTGACTGGATTAACAGTTTTTTTGTTCTTAGATTTTTTGAAAGGATATGCAATATCATTTTGATGTGCATAAATTTCAAACCAGTCAAAAAATTGAATTTAGACTCTATATTTATTATAGAAAGCATAATATTTTTCTTGAATTTCATCTTTGACTTTCAAAAAGTTTTGAAAGAACCAAATTTTCTTTGACTCATTCTTTTTTGAATAAAAATCTTTTTGTAAAAGAGTTTTATCAATTTGATATATTTTTTTCAAAATACTAATCTCTACTGCAATGTTTTGGGTTATGGCCGAAGGTGTTGGTGAAGAAAGGGCCGTAGGTATTTCATCTTCTTCAGTGTTTGGAATTTGGCTATCATAAACAGGTTTTGGTATGGCTATTTAATAGTCAACATTTTGGAGTGTAGAGCTAGGTACATCTGAGGTTTAGCTAAACATAGGTTTGTATTTGAGGTCTATTTGGATAAGGAGCATGAGCATAAATGACTGAAGGAAGTTGTGAGGCTCTTCCTAAGTCATTGGTTGAAGAGGTAGAGGCTTCATCAGAAAATCAAGAACTGGTAGATTTTCTTTCAAAAGTCAGTTTGACTCTTTCATCCAAGAAGTGGGTAATATTTCTTAGGTTAGTGTTTGGCTCAGGTCTTTTTAGTGACTTAGGTTGTATGGCTCCTTCTAAGACCCATTCTTTAGGTAAGTTTATGTCTTTCCATTGAATGGTTCTGGGAATGACAACATTTGATTTGGATAAATATGTTTGGAGAAGGATGGTTTCACCTTTTTGTGAGTGTTTGAGGTGTTTAGTTGCAAAAATAAAAACTATTGCTTTATAATGGACTCTAAAAATCAATGCAATTAGAATTGAACCTAAAAGTATTTTATAATTATGAGTCTTGATTGTAAAACAATGCTCTTTAAAATATTTTTGTCATTTAAAGAGACTGTTATGTTTGGATAGCAGCTAAAGCTGACTGGTCCTTTATTAAGACTAGATTCCACTATTCCTAACAAAGAATCAGAGAAGTTTGTGAACCTAGCATCCCTGAGGACTGCTAAGATCAAAGTATCTAGACCTTCTCGAGTAAGATGTTTTATTCCTACTTGAACAAGGCCTATGTGAATAAATTTATAGGAACGACCTCTATGTTTTTGTAAAGATTTTGAAGAAAAAAGTTGGATTTCTTCAAAAGGTTTGGAAATTTGAATGTCCCTTTTGTTAGTGATATGCCCTAGGCCTATAGTATTATGGCTATATTGTGACTTTGTCTATTTTGCATCATTATAATAAAGAGGAATTTTTATCATATTGACTTTATTGAATTCCATGAATGTTTAAATCTATTTAAGATCATCAAGTGTGTGACTTGATAGTAGAACTCTTAAATGGTAAATGAGTTATATTCTAAATCATTCCTAGTCGGTCATTATTATGGGAAAATAATGAATAAAGACTAGTATGAGGTTGACTGATGATTATGTTTTACTATCATGTATGCGAGATACAAAGTCAAGTCATAGGTACAAAGGATGTACTAGATTGACCCACTATGAGAATACTACATGGATAATTGTCATAAGTTATTCTCAATGCAATGATATTATTGTAGTCCTCTGACCTGAGATCATCATAGAGTCCTACATGATGAGTTTTATATTTTGACACATTCTAATGTTATCTTTAACAGGATGATGTAATAAATTGTGATTGGATATAAAATGGATCATGTGACGAGTATGAGCGATCAAGAAGGAATTTGCCCCTCACTAATCATGAGGAGGATATCTATGGGCCCCTCGATAAATTAGACTGAATGTAAATGCATGGCCATACTTGAAATCAATTGATAAGAAGTTATCAATTTTAGTTTAATTAAGATCGAGAAATAATTGAATAATTAAGGATGACATAAACTGTGCCTTATATTCAATCTAAGATATCGTGTACAAAAGGACTGTAATATTATTGTTAAATAGGTTGTGTCGGAATACTGACCTTCACATGACTTGGGTAGTCATAATGTCTTGCTAGAGGCCACTTATGACTTATGGGCTACCAATGGGATTGGAGGCCCATTGCCAACGTTATGTGAACCTACAGGGTCACACACATAGAACAGACCCAAAATGGATATTGGGCTTATCAGCCCAATAAGATAATTTTCTCTCTCATTTATATTTAGTGATAATTTATTTATGATGATTGTTATCATAATTAAATTTAAAATATATATATTTATATATATCTAAAATAGTTTTGGATATTTATGGATATAAATATTTAAATAAAAATAAAGATAGAGATAAACCAAAAGAGTTTTGGTACTTATGAAACACTAAACCCTAAGAGACATATATATATTATTGCAAGAGTTTAGTGGCAAAAGTATCTCTGCACATTTAACTTTTACAATATACGTTCTTTGAAGAAGAAACACAGAGAGAAAATTGAGAGAAAATGTGCTAGCACACTAACATCATTTTGGGGTGTATTGTTCATGTGGATACTGGTAGAGAACGTTGCTCTTTGGCTGTGTCTATATTCCGATAGAAGACAATGAAAGGCTTGAGGTAGGGTGTCACCGGAGTGAACCTCCTCTCTTCCTTCCTACAATCTTGCCTTTGAACTCGTCTTGGTAAGATTCTAGACTCGATGAAATTGATTTAATATAAACTACTTGGATCTTATTGGGGGTTCTTAGGGTCAAAATATTTGTTTTCGCTGCATGTTTGTGACCCATAACCCTACACCTTTCCTCTGTTTTGATAGTAAAATCATTTTTCAAAAAAGAGAGTTTAGAAAATTCATAGATCTGTTTTTTCTAAATCTTAGGAATTTCCCAGTCATTAATATATTTGAAAAAATCTTCAATAGTTAGTTCATCAGAACTGACTACCCATTTGGATTCCGATGAATCAGAGGTAAAATAAAAGTTTGAAAAAGATTAATTTTTATAGAAAATATTTTCTAAATTCATTTTGAAAAATTAAAACATTAAAACTTTGGAATGAACAGGAATATGACCACTAGATTTACTGCCCTACAGCTTACATAAGCAAAACGGGACTTACCACTCACTATTCAATTTAAAATCGAATGGTTTACCAAGATTTTAAAAATCTTGGTATCAGAGCCATTTGGGGAGGGTTGTTTTCTGCATGTTAACTATTCTGCATTCATTTTTAGGGGAGATAAATAGTAAAACCTAAATTGAATAGTGAGTGGTATTGATACAGTGTAAGTCCCGTTTTACGTGTATAAGCTGTAGGGAAGTAAATCTCGTGGTCATATTCCTGTTCATTCCAAAGTTTTAATGTTTTAATTTTTTAAAATGAATTTAGAAAATATTTTTTGTAAAAGTCAATCTTTTTCAAACTCTTCTTTTACCTTCGATTCATCGGAATCCAAATGGGTAGTCAGTTCTAATAAACTAAATATTGAAGATTTTTCCAAATCTATTGATGACTGAGAAATTCCTAAGATTCAGAAAAAATAGATCTATGAATCTTCCAAACTCCCTTTTCTGAAAAATAATTTTACTATCAAAACAGAGGAAAGGGACATTCAAATTTTCAAACCTTTTGAAGAAATCCAATTTCTTTCTTCAAAATCTTTACAAAAACATAGGGATCGTTCCTATAAATATATTCATATAGGCCTTGTCCAAGTAGGAATAAAACCTCTTACTCAAGAAGGTCTAGATACTTCGATCTTAATAGTACTCAGGGATGCTAAGTTCACAAAATTCTTTAATTCTTTATTAGAAACAGTGGAATCTAGTACAAAGGACCAATCAGTTTTAGCTGCTATCTAAACATAACAGTCTCTTTAAATGATAAAAATATTTTAAAGAGCATTATTTTACAAAACAAGACTTATAATTATAAAATGCTTTCAAGGTCAATTCCAATTGCATTAATTTTTAGAGTCCATTACAAAGCAATGGTTTCTGCTTTTGCAACTAAACACCTCAAACACTCGCTAAAAGGAGAAACCATCCTTCTCCAAATAGATTTATCTAAATCAAATGTTGTCATTTTCAGAACCATTCAATAGAAAGATATAAACTTACCTAAAGAATGGGTCTTAGAAGGAGCCACCTAAACTCAGTCACCAAAAAGACCAGAGCTAAACACTAACCTGAGAAATATTACCCAATTCTCGGATCGAAGAGTTAAACTAACTTTTGAAAAAAAAAATCTACCAGTTCTTGATTTTTTGATGAAGCCTCTACCTCTTCAACCATTGACTTAGAAAGAGCCTTACAACTTCCTTCAGTCATTTATGCTCATGCTCCTTATCCAAACAGACCTCAAATACAAACCTATGTTCAGCCAAGGTTTTCAACCTCAGATGTACCTCTCTACACTCCAAAATGTTGACTATCAAACAGCCATAGCAAGACCTGTTAATGATAGCCAAATTCCTAATACTGAAGAAGATAAAACACCTATAGCCCTTTCTTCACCAACACCTTCGGCCATAACCTAAAACATTGCAGCAGAGATTAGTGTTTTGGAAAAAGAATTTCAAAATTGATAAAACTCTTTTACGAAAAGATTTTTATTCAAAAAAGAATGATTCAAAGAAAATTTGATTCTTTTAAAACTTTTTAAAAGTCAAAGATGAAATTCAAGAAAAATATTATGCTTTCTATAATAAATACAGAGTCCAAATTCAGTTTTTGACTAGTTTGAAATTTATGCACATCAAAATGATATTACATATCCTTTTAAAAAATCTAAGAACAAAAAAACTGTTAATCCAGTCACAGTGAGAAATAAAAATTATGAATGGAAGGTAGATGGTCAGACAGTCCAGTCTGAACACCCACCATTAAGGAATATTACTTTTTCTCATGGTGATTCAGAAATTCAAGCAGCTCCTTTCAAACTTCCTCAGGGTGATGATTCAAGAAATTTGAAACACATTGTCCTGTAAAATAATTATTCAAATGTTCATCTGTAAATAATAAGAAAATAGTTAACTAGGATCAAGAATCAAATACAACATCCAACTGTTGTTCATTCTTCTGTTATCAAGTCTTTTGAGTCTGTCAAACTTCCCAAACAGAAACTTAAAAATCCTATTTTCAAACCATTCCAAGTTTCTAAACAGACTCAATAATAAATCCAAAGTAGCAAACTTGAGTTTACTCAAGCAATCAAAGATCAATTGAGCAGAATCAAATAGGCTTCTAGCTCAGAAACTTCGCAGGTTGTACCTAAAACTCCTCCTTCGAGGACTATCAATGCTCTCAACCAGACTGATAACTCTTCTGACAAAGAGGAAAGTTAAAACAACCAACCTTGTTAGCCTAGTCTTCATGTCAATAGGTTAGATTGGTCAATCATTCCTAGGACTATTGAAATGGCCCCTGACATAGCTAAACAGCCTTATGTCTACCCTCAGTCGAGGTTTAATGCCTCTTTTATCTATAAATGAAACCTAGATGGTATGAATGAGTACCAATTCTTAGGACACCTTCAACAAATGACCATGGCAGCTAATGCATACAAAACTCAGACTGGTAGTATGGACAAAGCCATAGCTGAACTCCTTATTACCGGTTTCTCTAGATAACTCAAGGGTTGGTGGGACTACCATTTGACCCAAGAATAATAATTGCAAATCCTATCTGAATTCAAACCTTTGAAGATGGCACTCCTATTCTTGACGATCTCGGTAACCCAGTATAAGATGTTGTGTCTACCTTGATTTTAACCATTCCCTTATATTTCATAGGAGATCTAATCCATCTCAAAAACAAAAATGCTGAGCTTCTTAGCAACTTTCATTTCAGAAAGTTAAGTGATTTTCAAACATATAAAAATACTTTCTTAACTATAGTCAAGCTTCGAGAAGACTCTAATTAGCTATTCTGGAAGGAGAAATTTCTTACAGGATTGCTAAAACTATTAGATAAAAAGGTCTGGAATACCATAAGGGCATCTCACAGTAATTAAATACCTTATAATTAGTTTACTTATGGTGAACTGATTATCCTAACACAATCTGAAGGGCTTAAGATCTATTAGGATCTAAAGCTCCAAAAACACCTGAAATGGGAATTAAAGAAAACAAAACAACAAGTAGGAATTTTTTGTAAACAATTTGATTTCAACAATCCCATTGAAACAACATCCAAATCCTATAATTGTAAATGTATAACAAAACCTTATAGAAAATCCAAATCACACAAATACATAAAACCTTATAAGTCTTTCAAACCTAATAAAGAAGACTACTATAAGAAATCTTCCTCGTCTAGAAAATCTTCCAAGCATTATAAGAAATCTTCCAAACATAACAAGAAAAATCTTTAAAATATTACCTGTTACAAATGTGGCAAAAAAGGTCACACTGCCAAATTTTATCGTGTTAATACTCAACTTCATGAATGCCCAGAAAGAAAAATAAAGACAAGGGCAAAGGCCCTGCCAAAGACCCAAACACTGGTGAGGAGAAAATCCAAGCCCAAACACCAAACCAAACACTGGCCCAATCTTCGGCCGAAAAATTTTTCAAACCATCTTTAGCCCAACTAATTAAATCTTGGATGGACATAGTCCAAGAGAAAAAAGATGCTGAGGCCTAAAAATTGGCCCAATTCTAAACATAGGTTGAACAAGTCACCCAATCTCCATAGCTTATTCAGGCCATCCAAGCAATGTCATAGGCCTCTCAGCCCTCGGCCCAGATAGAATCCTCTTCCCAATCATCTTCCAAAAAGGGAAAAGGAAAAGAAATTTTAAAAAATTCAGAGATGGAGATTTCTGTAAAAAACACATCTCAAATGTTTTTCAAACCAGTTTCTTCACAAATTATTTTGAAAGAAAATTAATTTTTAAAGCCAAGCTCAAACTATTTAGAAAAAATGAATTTTTAAAACATTCTGACTATGGAGGAAGGTTTTTACGATAAAAAAAACCCTCCAAGGTAGTTTCAAAATTTTTTCCAAAATGCTGGTTTTTCAAACCATGGGATATTTCAAAACCCCAAAGTTTTTACTAAGCTGTTTTGAAAACAACTGGCTCAGCCAAATTCAAACATTTTAAAATGGATGAGAAAAATCCACATCCATCTTATTCAACTTGTATAATTTAGAAAATTATTCACCCAACCGAATGGGGTTCTGAGTTGCATAGGTTAAAATCTTTTCCTCCAGACTTGTATACCCATATAACCCATTGTTAGTTCTTTACTTACTGGGATTATCAGCAAGCCTGGTTCAATTCTTTTTTTATCCAAAATGATGGATTCAGCCATTCCTGGTTGTTCTATTTTGAAAGAGAATTTTAGACCTCCAAACTTCCTATCTAGTTCATTCAATGGTAGACTTTCTTTGGAAACATTCCTAAAAAACTTATTCCAAAAGTCAAACCTTGCTTTGAACTCTTCAAACAACACTACAAACCCTTAGAAAATGAAAAATGGTTCAATCTTTTTCTTATTTTCTGTTCAAAATTCTTTTTGCCTTGGGTATGTGTATGGAATTTCCATTATAATTAGACACAGGATGGTCAAATAGTTGTTACCATGAGATTCAAAGTCAAATAGTGGGAATCATTTTCTTACAAAGAGAATATCACTCTCTAAAAGGTCAATAATTGGTTAGTCAAGCACAATTTGCTTCTAAGCCCAAAGGAAACTATAGCCTTCCTGGTATAGAAGTCATTTGTCATGCCCAAACTAGTTAGTGCCTAATCTGAAGATGAATTTTTCCAGATGATCCAACAACTTTTGGAGAATATAACTTCTTCATCCAAACAAGGATCAACCAAACCAGACTTTTCAAGCTCAAGCTCTTCTAAACTTATTATAGATTTAGGAGATGACAATGGAGATGACTATCATGGGATTTTCCCGCCAATTTTAAATTTTAAACCTTCTGAGATGACTATCATGGAATTTTCCTGTCAATTTTAAAATTTAAACCTTCTGCGTAGAATAGAATATTTGTATTTTGTATTTGTGTATTTTGTATATGCATTGTATTTGTATTCTGCTACCTATAAAAGTAGATAAAAAATTTTAAAAAAAGTAAAAAGTCAAAAAGTTAATTATTGCAGATAATTATTATGTCTGCCATCCAGCTACACTCCATCAGTTGAAAATAAGTGGCGTGAATCACTCCACCAACTCCAGCTCATTCCTGTCTGCCATCAAGATAAAGCAGGCTCAAGTTTTAACTCTTGTATATGATGCTACAGAAGTGTAGAAGTCTTCAATTATATCTCCAACTCCCAACTTCACTATAAGAAGGCCCTCCTGCAAGCATAGAAGAGTTAGAATTTTAAGAACATAATTCTCAGAATAAAAAACATTATTCTTCCAAACTTGTAAATAAGTGATTGATAGAAACCTTTCTGCTTAAACACTTGTATCCAAACTTGTATCCAAACCGTTGGGTAAGAATTTGTATCTCTTATAATTAATTTATAAAAAGTATTAAATCTTGCTTTCAAACTTTTTTTATTAATCTGTTTTAATTTATTTAAGTATGCTCTGTGCTTGCCTCTCGTAGGATCTTGCATATCAAAAAAACTATACTACTGTTGTTTATGTTGTGCTCATACTTCATCTCTTTCTCCTTGTGATTGTGTATGGTTACCTGTCTGGACTTCCTCTAGGCCATACAATTTTAATTTATTTGAGGTACGGTTACCTATTTGGAGCATTCCTCTGGGCCGTACAATTATGGTTTTCTACAGGTTCTATTCATTTGCACTCATACTGCATAAAAATCATTTTATTTACTATTGATACCCGCCTCATGACCATATTATTATGGCTGGTTTAATGAAGTAGTAAACCATTTATGCACATCAAAATGATATTGCATATCCTTTTAAAAAATCTAAGAATAAAAAGACTGTTAATCCAGTCACATTGAGAAATAAAAATCCTGAATGGAAGGTAGATGGTCAGACAATCCAATCTGAACACCTACCATTAAGGAATATTACTTTTTCTCATGGTGATTCGGAAATTCAAGTAGCTCCTTTCAAACTTCCTCAGGATGATGATTCAAGAAATTTGAAACACATTGTCCTGCAAAATAATTTTTCAAACATTCATCTGCAAACAATAGGAAAACAGTTAACTAGGATCGAAAATCAAATACAACATCCAACTGTTTTTCATTCTTCTACTGTTAAGTCTTCTGAGTCTGTCAAACTTCCAGAACAGAAACTTAAAAATCCTATTTTCAAACCATTCTAAGTTTCTAAATAGAGTCAGCAATAAATCCAAAGTAGCAAACTTGAGTTTGCTCAAGCAATCAAAGATTAACTGAGCAGAATCGAACAAGCTTCTAGCTCAGAAACTTCAGGGGCTGTACTTGAAACTCCTCCTTTGAGGACTATCAGTGCTCTCAACTAGACTGATAACTCTTTTGACGAAGAGGAAAGTCAAAACAACTAACCTTGTCAGCCTAGTCTTTATGTCAATAGGTTAGATTGGTCAATCATTCCTAGGATTGTTGCAATGGCCCCTGACATAGTTAAACAGCCTGATGTCTACCCTCAGTCGAGGTTTAATGCCTATTCTGTCTATAAATGGAACCTAGATAGTATGAGTGAGTACCAAGTCTTAGGACTCCTTCAACAAATCACCATGGCAGCCAATGTATACAAAACTTAGACTAGTAGTATGGATAAAGCCATAGCTGAACTCCTTATTGTGGTTTCTCTCGATAACTCAAGGGTTGGTAGGACTACCATCTGACCCAAGAACAACAATTGTAGATCCTATCTATAATTCAAACCTTTGAAGATGGCAATCCTATTCTTGACGATCTCAGTAACACAGTACAAGATGTTGTGTCTACCTTGATTTTAACCATTTCCTTACATTTCATAAGAGATCCAAGCCATCTCAAACACAAAAATGTTGAGCTTCTTAGCAACCTTCATTGAAGGAAGTTAAGTGATTTTCAAACATATAAAAATACTTTCTTAACTAGAGTCATGCTTTGAGAAGACTCTAATCAACCATTCTAGAAGGAGAAATTTCTTGCAGGATTGCCAAAACTGTTAGGTGAAAAGGTCAGGAATACCATAAGGGCATCTCATGGTAATCAAATACCTTATAATCAGTTTACTTATGGTGAACTAATTAGCCTAACACAATATGAAGGGCTTAAGATCTATCAGGATTAAAAGCTCTAAAAACACTTGAAATGGGAATTAAAGATAACAAAACAAGAAGTTGGAACTTTCCGTAAACAATTTGATTTCAACAATCCCATTGAAACAACATCTAAATACTGTAATGGTAAACGTATAACAGAACCTTATAGAAAATCTAAATCACACAAATACAGAAAATTTATAAGTCTTTCAGACCAGACAAAGAAGATTATTACAAGAAATCTTCATCATCTAGAAAATCTTCTAAGCCTTATAAAAAATCTTCCAAATATAATAGAAAATCCTATAAGAAAAATCTTATAGATATTACCTATTACAAATGTGGCAAAAAAGGTCACACTGCTGAATTTTGTCGTGCTAATACTCAACTTCATAAGTTAGGATTAGAGGATGAAGTTCTTCAAAAAATTTCTACTCTTGTACTTGAATCCTCTGAGTCCAGCTCTCCAAACATGTATGAGGATGAAAGTCCTCTCCAAATTGATGAGATTGCCACCTCATTAATGTCTGATTCAGATTCCTCAGAATCTAACAAACCTTCCAAACATATTAATATGCTTACTAAAGATCAAGAAACACTCCTCGAAACCATTAAGCATATTAGTGATTCCAAACTTCAAAAGGAATTTCTTGATAAACTTCTTAAATGATTAGAAGAAAAATTTACTGAAACTCCTTCTACTTCTTCTGTTTTACCTTCCACTACCAAGAACAGTTACAACCTAATAACTATTCTTGAAAAAGGAAAGAAAAACAAAGCTCCTATTGGTACACTTCAGGATCTCCAAAAAGAAGTCAAAACCATTAAGTTCAAACTAAAAGAACTTAAAGCTAAACAACAACAAGACTCTGAAATTATTCAATCTCTCGTTTCCAAATAAAAATCTGATGTTTCAAGTTCTGATTCAGAAGACCATGAAGGTCCTTCTAAACCATAAAACCTGGGATGCCTAGAAGAGGTTCCAAAAATTTCAAATAATTACATATATATTTTAAGGGAAATCGCTTCTCGAAAATATTTAATCCAAATAAAAATTATTTTCTCAAATGATTTTGAATTGGACATAATTGCATTATTTGATATAGATATTGATTTAAGTTGTATCGGATATGATTTAGTTCCAAAAAGATTTTATCAAAAAATAAAAGAAAAACTTGCAGCTGTAAATGATTCTGAACTGACCATTGGAGGCAAAGTAGAAGCCTCAGTAGTTACAAGAAATGTTGCACTCAAGAATCTTTTTATTCTTACAAAAGACTTACATTCAATGGTCATATTAGGGACTTCGTTCATTAATTTAATTACTCCCTATAAGGTCAATGAACAAGGAATTTATTTTAAAGCAAAAAATTCAAAATTGATTTTTCCTTTTGTTGCAAAGCCTAAAAAGAGAAATTTGAATTTAATTAAAGCTCATTCTATTTACAATTTCAGAATCAATGCTTTGATTAAAGTCAAACAAACACATCTAATGCATTTGCAGCAAGATGTAAATTTTTAAAAGATTAAGAATCAACTTCAAAATGATTTTATAAAATAAAACATTTATGATTTTCAAAAACAAATTGAAAATGAAGTTTGTTCTGATTTTCCAATTGCTTTCTAGAGCAAAAAACAACACATAGTTGATCTGCCCTATGAAAATAATTTTGATGAACGTCAGATTCCAATAAAAGCTAAACCAATACAAGTGAATGAAATCCTAGAAAAATATTGTAGAGATAAAATTCAAGATCTAGAATCTAAGGGTCTGATTTCCAAATTTCATCCTCCCTAGTCTTGTGCTACTTTTTATGTCAATAAAAACAGTAAAATAGAAAGAGGTACTCCTAGGTTAGTAATCAATTATAAAGCTTTGAACAAAGCTTTGAAATGAATTCGCTATCCATTGCTTCAAAAACTTCATTCTGCTTTGATTTTTCTAAGTTTGATATGAAATTAAGTTTTTGGAAAATTCAAATTCATCCAAAAGATAGGTATAAGACTGTATTCACAGTTTCCTTTGGACAATATGAATGGAATGTTATGCCTTTCAGTTTGAAAAATGCTTCTTCAGAATTTTAAAGAATAATGAATGTCATTTTCAATCATGTTTCCAAATTCTGTATTGTTTATGTTGATGATGTTTTGATTTTTTCAAACTCAATTGAATAGCATTTCAAACATCTACAAACCTTTTTCTAAATTACAAAGAAAAATGGTTTAGTAGTTTCGAAATCAAAGATTTCGCTTTTCCAAACTCGAGTTAGTTTTTTAGGTCATTACATTTCCCATGGAACCATAACTCCAATTGAAAGATCTCTTGCATTTGCATCTAAATTTCACAACAAGATTTTTTATAAAACTCAGTTGTAAAGATTTTTAGGAAGTCTGAATTATGTTTTAGATTTCTGTTCAAACATAAACCGTCTTGTAAATTCTCTGCATGATAGATTGAAAAAGAGTCCAATTGCATGGTCTGATCATCATACAGATATTGTGAGACAAATCAAAAAAAAAGTTTCAGAAATTCTATGTTTGTATATAGCTGATCCATTAGCTCCTAAGATAGTGGAGATAGATGCATCAGAATTAGGATATGGTGGTATTCTAAAACAAGTCCAAAATAATAGGGAATGCATAGTCCAGTTTACATCTGCACACTATAATGATTGTCAAAAGAATTATTCTACTATTAAAAAGGAAATTCTTTCGATTGTTTTATGCATTACCAAATTTCAAAGTGATCTTTTGAACTAAAAACTTCTTTTAAGAATTGATTGCAAATTTGCAAAAGAAGTTTTATAAAAAGATGTTCAAAATATTGCTTCCAAATAAATTTTTGCTTGATGGCAAGCCATCCTTTCTATATTTGATTTTGAAATTGAATATATAAAAGGAGATACAAACTCAATTTTTGACTTTCTGACTCAGGAATTTCTTCCAAACAGGTCCTAATGCCTAGAAAGAAAAAAGAAGACAATGGCAAAGGCCCTGCTAAAGACCCGAACACTGGTGAAGAGAAAATCCTAGCCTAAACACCAAATCAAACACTGGCCCAATCTTCAGCCTAAAAATTTTCCAAACCATCTTCAGCCTAACCAATTAAATCTTGGATGGATATAGTCCAAGAGGAAGAAGATGCTGAGGCCTAAAAACAGTCCCAAATCCAAATATGGGTTAAACAACTCACCCAATCTTCATAGCTTGTTCAGGCCCTCCAAGCAATGTCACAGGCCTCTCAACCCTCGGCCCAAACAGAATCCTCTTCCCAATCATCTTCTAGAAAGGGAAAAGGAAAAGAAATTTCAAAAATTTCAGAGATGGAGATTTCTATAAAAAAAACCTATCTCAAATGTTTTCCAAACCAATTTCTTTATAAATTATTTTAAGTTTTGAAGCCAAACTCAAACTATTTAGAAAAAATGAATTTTCAAAACATTATGACCATAGAGGAAGGTTTTTACGATAAAAAATCCTTCAAGGCAGTTTCAAAAATTTTCAAACCATGGGAAATTTCAAAACCCCAAAGTTTTTACCAAGCTGTTTTGGAAACAACTGGCTCAGCCAAATTCAAGCATTTTAAAAAGGATGAGAAAAATCCACATCCTTCTTATTCAACTTGTACAATTCAGAAAATCATTCACCCAACCGAATGGGGTTCTGAGTTGCATAGGTTAAAACCTTTTCCTCCAGACTTGCATACCCATATAACCCATTGTCAGTTCTTTACTTACTGGGATTATCAGCAAGCCTGGTTCAATTCTTTCGTTATCCAAAATGATGGATTCAACCATTCCTAGTTACTCTATTTTGATAGAGAATTTTAAACCTCCAAACTTCCTATTTGGTTCATTCAATGGTGGACTTTCTTTAGAAACATTCCTGAAACACTTATTCCAGAAAGTCAAACCTTGCTTTGAACTCTTCAAACAACACTACAAACCTTTAGAAAATGAAAAATGGTTCAATCCTTTTCTTATTTTTTTTTAAATTCTTTCTGGTCGGGGTATGTGTATAGTACTTCCATTATAATCAGACACAGAATGGTCAAACAGTCCTTACTAGGAGATTCAAAGTCAAATGGTGGGACTCATTCACTTACAAAGAGAATACCACTTTCCAAAAGGTCAAAAATTAGTTAGTCAAGCACAATCTGCTTCCATGCCCAAAGGAAACTACAGCTTTCCTGGCACAGAAGTCATTTATCATGCCCAAACTAGCTAATGCCCAATCTGAAGATGAATTTTTTTAGATGATCCAACAACTTCTGGAGAATAGAACTTCTTCATCCAAACAGGGATCAACCAAACCAGACTCTTTAAGCTCAAGCTCTTCTGAACCTATTATAGATTTAGGAGATGAAAATATAGATGACCGTCATGGGATTTTCTCGCCAATTTTAAATTTTAAACCTTCTGCGTAGAATAGAATATTTGTATTTTGCATTTGTGTATTTTGTATATGTATTATATTTATATTCTGCTACTTGTAAAAGTAGATAAAAAATTTTTTTAAAAAAAGTAAAAAGTCAAAAGTTAATTATTACAGACAATTATTATGTCTGCCATCTAGTTACACTCCATCAGTTGAAGATAAGTGGTGTGAATTACTTTACCAACTCCAGCTCATTCCTATCTGCCATCAAGATAAAGTAGGCTCAACTTTCAACTCTTGTATGTGATGCTACAAAAGTGTAGAAGTCTTCAATTATAGCTCCAGCTCCCAACTTCACTATAAGAAAGCCCTCCTGTAAGCATATAAAAGCTAGAATTAAAAGAATATAATTCTCAGAAAAAAGAATATTGTTCTTCCAAACTTGTAAATGAGTGATTGAGAGAAACCTTTCTGCTTAAACACTTGTATCTAAACCGTTGGCTAAGAATTTGTATCTCTTATAATTAATTTATAAAAGCTATTAAATCTTGCTTTCAAACTTTATTTATTTTTCTATTTTAATATATTTAAGTATGCTTTGTGCTTGCCTCTCGTAGGATCTTACACATTAAAAAAATTTACTGCTGTTGTTATGCTATGCTCATACTGCATCTCCTTCTCCTTTTAATTGTGTGTGGTTACCTGTCTGGACTTCCTCTAGGCCATACAATTTTATTTTGTTTAAGGTACGGTTACCTGTCTGGAGTATTCCTATGGGCCATAGAATTGTGGTTTTCTACAGGTTGCATTCATTTGCATTCATACTATATAAAAATTGTTTTATTTACTGTTAATACCCACCTTATGACCATATTGTTCCGATCGGTTTAACGAAGTAGTAAACCATTCATTTTTAAAAATCTTTTTCTATTCTTCATCTCCTGTTTATCATATTTCGATCTTGATGTCTTTTGGTATCAGAGCCATTTAGAAAGGGTTGTTTTCTATATGTTAACTATTCTTCATTCATTTTTAGGGGAGATAAATAATAAAACTTAAATTGAATAGTGAGTGGTATTGATACAGTGTCAGTCCCGTTTTGCGTGTGTAAGCTGTAGGGCAGTAAATCTGGTGGTCATATTCCTATTCATTCCAAAGTTTTAATGTTTTAATTTTTCAAAATAAATTTAGAAAATATTTTTTATAGAAATCAATCTTTTTCAAACTCTTCTTTTACCTCTGATTCATCGGAATCCAAACGGGTAGTCAGTTCTGATGAACTAACTATTGAAGATTTTTCTAAACATATTGATGACTCAGAAAATTCCCAAGATTCAGAAAAAATAGATCTATGAATCTTCCAAACTCTCTTTTCTAAAAAATGATTTTACTATCAAAACAGAGGAAAGGGACATTCAAATTTCCAATCCTTTTGAAGAAATCCAACTTCTTTATTCAAAATCTTTACAAAAACATAGGAATTGTTCCTATAAATACATTCATATCAGCCTTTTTCAAGTAGGAATAAAACCTCTTACTCGAGAAGGTCTAAATACTTCGATCTTAACAGTCCTCAGGGATGCTAGGTTCATAAACTTCTCTAATTCTTTATTAGGAATGGTGGAATCCAGTCTCAACAAAGGACCAGTCAGCTTTAGATGCTATCCAAACATAGTAGTCTCTTTAAATGACAAAAATATTTTAAAGAACATTGTTTTACAAATCAAGACTCATAATTATAAAATTCTTTCAGGGTCAATTCCAATTGCATTGATTTTTAGAGTCCATTACAAAGCAATGGTTTCTGCTTTTGCAACTAAACACCTCAAACACTCTCCAAAAAGTGAAACCTTCCTTCTCCAAATAGTATTATCCAAATCAAATGTTGTCATTCTTAGAACCATTCAATGGAAAGATATAAACTTACCTAAAGAATGGGTCTTAGAAGGAGCCACCCAACCTCAATCACCAAAAAGACCTGAGCCAAATACTAACTTGAGAAATGTTACCCAATTCTCGAATGGAAGAGTCAAACTAACTTTTGAAAGAAAATCTACCAGTTCTCGATTTTCTGATGAAGCCTCTACCTCTTCAACCATTGACTTAGGAAGATCCTCACAACTTTTTTCAGTCATTTATGCTCATGCTCCTTATCCAAATAAACCTCAAATACAAACCTATTTTCAGCCAAGGTTTTTAACCTCAGATGTACCTAGCTCTACACTCCAAAATGTTGACTATTAAACAGTCAGACCAAGACCTAGTTATGATAGCCAAATTCCAAACAGTGAAGAAGACGAAACACCTACAACCCCTTCTTCACCAATACCTTCGGCCATAACCCAAAATATTGCAACAGAGATTAGTGTTTTAGAAAAAGAATTTCAAATTGATAAAACTCTTTTACAAAAAGATTTTTATTCAAAAAAGAATGAGTCAAAGAAAATTTAGTTCTTTCAAAACTTCTTGAAAGTTAAAGATTAAATTCAAGAAAAATATTATGCTTTTTGTAATAAATACAAAGTCCAATTTTAGTTTTTTGACTGGTTTAAAATTTATGTACATAAAATTGATATTGCATATCCTTTTACAAAATCTAAGAATAAAAAGACTGTTAATCTAGTCACAATGAGAAATAAAAATCCTGAATGGAAGGTAAATGGTCAGACAGTCCAGTATGAATACCTACCATTAAGGAATATTACTTTTTCTTATGGTGATTCAGAAATTCAAGTAGCTCCTTTCAAACTTCTTCAGGATGATGATTCAAGGAATTTGAAACACATTGTCCTGCAAAATAATTTTTCAAACGTTCATCTGTAAATAATAGGAAAAAAGTTAACTAGGATTGAGAATCAAATACAACATCCAACTATTTTTCATTCTTCTACTATCAAGTCTTCTGAGTCTGTGAGTCTGTCAAACTTCCAAAACAAAAACTTTAAAATCTTATTTTTAAACCATTCTAAGTTTCTAAACAGAGTCAGTAACAAATCTAAAGCAGCAAACTTGAGTTTGCTCAAGCAATCAAAGATCAACTGAGCAAAATCAAACAAGCTTCTAGCTCAGAAACTTCGCGAGTTGTACCTAAAACTCCTCCTTCGAGGACTATCAGTGCTCTCAACTAAACTGATAACTCTTCTGATGAAGAGGAAAGTCAAAACGACTAACCTTGTTAGCCTAGTCTTCATGTCAATAGGTTAGATTGGTCAATCATTCCTAGGACTGTTGCAATGGCCCCTGACATAGTCAAACAGCCTGATGTCTACCCTCAGTCGAGGTTAATGCCTCTTTTGTCTATGAATGGAACCTAGATGGTATGAGTGAGTACCAACTCTTAGGACTCCTTCAACAAATGACCATGGCAGCCAATTCATATAAAACTCAGACTGTTAGTATGGACAAAGCCATAGTTGAACTCCTTATTACCGATTTCTCTCAATAACTTAAGGGTTGGTGAGACTACCATCTGACCCAAGAATAATAATTGTAGATCCTGTCTATAATTCAAACCTTTGAAGATGGCAA
The DNA here is from genome assembly GCA_949673435.1 of Macaranga tanarius. Lineage (NCBI taxonomy): Eukaryota > Viridiplantae > Streptophyta > Magnoliopsida > Malpighiales > Euphorbiaceae > Macaranga > Macaranga tanarius. The sequence goes on along the minus strand of CATIWO010850298.1, from coordinate 7,825 downwards.
TCCTATTCTTGACGATCTCGGTAACCCAGTATAAGATGTTGTGTCTACCTTAATTTTAACCATTTCCTTACATTTCATAGGAGATCCAATCCATCTCAAAGATAAAAATGCTGAGCTTCTTAGCAACCTCCGTTGCAGGAAGTTAAGTGATTTTCAAACATATAAAAATACTTTCTTAACTAGATTCATGCTTCGAGAAGACTCTAATCGGCCATTTCAGAAGGAGAAATTCCTTGTAGGATTGTGAAAACTATTAAGTGAAAAGGTCAGGAATACCATAAGAGCATCTCATGGTAATCAAATACTTTATAATCAGTTTACTTACGGTGAACTGATTAGCCTAACACAATCTGAAGGGCTTAAGATCTGTCAGGATCTAAAGCTCTAAAAACACTTGAAATGGGAATTATAGAAAACAAAATAAGAAGTTGGAACTTTTTGTAAACAATTTGATTTCAACAATCCTATTGAAACAACATCTAAATCATGTAATGGTAAATGTATAACAAAACCTTACAGAAAATCCAAATCATACAAATACAAAAAATCTTATAAGTCTTTCAAACTTGACAAAGAAGACTACTACAAAAAATCTTCCTCGTCCAGAAAATCTTCCAAGCCTTATAAGAAATCTTCCAAACATAATAAGAAATCCTATAAGAAAAATCTTAAAGATATAACCTGTTACAAATGTGGCAAAAACGGTCACACTACTAAATATTATCATGTTAATACTCAACTTCATAAGTTAGGATTAGACGATGAAGTTCTTTAAACAATTTCTGCTTTTTTACTTGAATCCTCTGAGTCGAGCTCTCCAAACATGTCTGAGGATGAAAGTCCTCTCCAAATCGATGAGATTGCCACCTCATTAATGTCTGATTTCGATTCCTCTGAATCTGACAAACCTTCCAAATACATTAATATGCTTACTAAATATCAAGAAACACTCCTCGAAACCATTAAACATATTAGTGATTCCAAACTTCAAAAGGAATTTCTTGATAAACTTATGAAATCATTAGATCAAAAATTTATTGAAACTCCTTTTGCTTCTTCTATTTTACCTTCCACTACCAAGAACAGTTACAACCTAACAATTATTCTTGAAAAAGGAAAGAAAAACAAAGCTCCTGTTAGTACACTTTAGGATCTCCAAAAAGAAGTCAAAACCATTAAGTTCGAACTAAAAGAACTTAAAGCTAAACAACAATGAGACTCTGAAATTCTTCAATCTCTTATTTCCAAACAAAAATCTGATGTTTCAAGTTCTAATTCAGAAGACCATGAAGGTCCTTCTGAACCACAAAACCTGGGATGCCTGGAAGAGGTTTCAGAAATTCCAGAGAATTACATAAATGTTTTAAGGGAAATCACTTCTCGAAAATATTTAATCCAAACAAAAATTATTTTCTTAAATGATTTTGAATTGGACACAATTGCATTATTTGATACAGGTGCTGATTTAAGTTGTATCAGATATAATTTAGTTCCAAAAAGATTTCATCAGAAAATAAATGAAAAACTTGTAGCTGCAAACAATTCTGAACTGACCATTGGAGGCAAAGTAGAAGCCTTAGTGGTTACAGTAAATGTTGCACTCAAGAATCTTTTGATTCTTACAAAAGGCTTACGTTCAATGGTTATATTAGGGACTCCTTTCATTAATTTAATTACTCCCTTTAAGGTCAATGAACAAGGAATTTGTTTTAAAGTAAGAAATTTAAAATTGTTTTTTCCTTTTATTAAAAAACCCAAAAAGAGAAATTTGAATTTAATTAAAGCTCATTCTATTTACAATTTCAGAATCAATTCTTTGACTAAAGTCAAATAAACACATCTGATGCATTTGCAGCAAGATGTAAATTTTTAAAGGATTCAGAATCAACTTCAAAATGATTTTGTAAAATAAAAAATTTTTGATTTTCAAAAACAAATTGAAAATGAAATTTGTTTTGATCTTCCAAATGCTTTCTGGAGCAGAAAACAACACATAATTGATCTGCCCTATGAAAATGACTTTAATGAATGTCAGATTCCAACAAATGCTAGACCAATTCAAATGAAATTCAGGATCTAGAATCTAAGGGTCTGATTTCTGAATCTCATTCTCCCTGGTCTTGTGCTGCTTTCTATGTTAATAAAAATAGTGAAATAGAAAGAGGTACTCCTAAGTTAGTAATCAATTACAAACCTTTGAACAAAGCTTTGAAACGGATTCGCCATCCTATTCCAAACAAAAAGGATTTGCTTTAAAAACTTCATTTTGCTTTGATTTTTTTCTAAGTTTGATATGAAATCAGGTTTTTGGCAAATTCAAATCCATCCAAAAGATAGGTATAAGAATGCATTCACAGTTCCCTTTGGACAATATGAATAGCATGTTATGCCTTTCGGTTTGAAAAATGCTCCTTCATAATTTCAAAGAATAATGAATGACATTTTCAATCCTATTTCCAAATTCTGTGTTATTTATATTAATGATCTTTTAATTTTTTCAAACTCAATTGAACAGCATTTTAAACATCTACAAACCTTTTTCCAAATTACAAAGAAAAATGGTTTAGTAGGTTCAAAATCAAAGATTTACTTTTCCAAGCTCGAGTTCATTTTTTGGGTCATTATATTTCCTATGGAACTATAACTCCAATTGAAAGATCTCTTGCATTTGCATCTAAATTTTCTGACAAGATTTTAGATAAAACTCAATTGCAAAGATTTTTGGAAAGTATGAATTATGTTTAGATTTCTATCCAACCATAAACCGTCTAGCAAAAGCTCTACATAATAGATTGAAAAAGAGTCCAGTTGCATGGTCTAATCATTATACAGATATTGTAAGACAAATCAAAAAATAAGTTTTAGAAATTCCATGTCTGTAAATAGCTGATCTATTAGCTCCTAAGATAGTGGAGACAGATGCATCAGAATTAGGATATGGTGGTATTCTGAAATAAGTCTAAAATAATAGGGAATGCACAGTCCAGTTTAAATCTGTACACTGGAATGATTGTCAAAAGAATTATTCTACCATTAAAAAGGAAATTTTTTCGATTGTTTTATGCATTACCACATTTCAGAGTGATCTTTTGAACCAAAAATTTCTTTTGAGAATTGATTGCAAATCTGCAAAAGAAGTTTTACAAAAAGATATTCAAAATATTGCTTCCAAATAAATTTTTACTCGATGGCAAGCCATCCTTTCTATATTTGATTTTGAAATTGAATATATAAAAAGAGATACAAACTCAATTCCTAACTTTCTGACTCAGGAATTTCTTCAAAATAGGTCCTAATGCCCAAAAAGATAAAAGAAGACAAGAGTAAAGGCCCTGCCAAAGACCTAAACACTGGTGACGAGAAAATCCAAGCCCAAACACCAAACCAAACACTAGCCCAATCTTTAACCCAAACATTTTCCAAACCATCTTCAGCCCAACTAATTAAATCTTGGATGGACATAGTCCAAGAGGAAGAAGATGTTGAGGACCAAAAATAGGCCCAAATCTAAACATGGGTTGAACAACTCACCCAATCTCCATAGCTTGTTCAGGCCCTCCAAGCAATGTCACAAGCCTCTCAGCCCTTGGTCCAAACTGAATCCTCTTCCCAATCATCTTCCAAAAAGGGAAAAGAAAAAGAAATTTCAAAAAATTCAAAGATGGAGATTTCTATAAAAAAAACCCATCTCAAATGTTTTGCAAACCAGTTTCTTCACAAATTATTTTAAAATAAAAACAAGTTTGAATCCAAACTCAAACTATTTAGAAAAAATAAATTTTTAAAACATTCTGACCATGGAGGAAGGTTTTTGCAATAAAAAACCCTCCAAAGCAGTTTCAAAAATTTTTCCAAAAGGTTGGTTTTTCAAACCATATGATATTTCAAAACCAAAAAGTTTTTACCAAGCTGTTTTGGAAACAACTGGCTCAGCCAAATTCAAACATTTTAAAAAGGATGAGAAAAACTCACATCCTTCTTATTCAACTTATACAATTCAAAAAATCATTCACCCAATCGAATGGGGTTTTGAGTTGCATAGGTTAAAATCTTTTCCTCCAGACTTGGATACCCAAATAATCCATTATCAGTTCTTTACTTACTAGGATTATAAGCAAGCCTGGTTCAATTCTTTCTTTATCTAAAATAATAGATTCAGCCATTCCTAGTTGTTCTATTTCGATAGAGAATTTCAAACCTCTAAACTTCCTATCTGGTTCATTCAATGGTCGACTTTCTTTGGAAACATTCCTGAAACACTTATTCCAAAAGTCAAACCTTGCTTTGAACTCTTTAAACAATACTACAAACCTTCAGAAAATGAAAAACGGTTCAATTATTTTCTTATTTTCTATTCAAAATTCTTTTTGCCCTGGGTATGTATATAGTACTTCCATTACAATCAAACACAGGATGGTCAAACAGTTCTTACTAGGAGATTCAAAGTTAAATGGTGGGACTCATTTTCTTACAAAGAGAACATCACTCTCCAAAAGGTTAACAATTGGTTAGTCAAGCACAATCTGCTTCTATGCCCAAAGGAAACTACAACCTTCCTGGCACAGAAGTCATTTGTCATGCCCAAACTAGCTGGTGCCCAATCTGAAGATGAATTTTTTTAGATGATCTAACAACTTCTGGAGAATAGAACTTCTTCATTCAAACAGGGATCAACCAAACCAGACTCTTCAAGCTCAAGCTCTTCTGAACCTATTATAGATTTAGGAGATGACAATGGAGATGACTGTCATGGGATTTTCTCGTCAATTTTAAATTTTAAACCTTTTGCATAGAATAGAATATTTATATTTTGTATTTGTGTACTTTGTATATGTATTGTATTTGTATTCTCCTACCTGTAAAAGTAGATAAAAAAGTCAAAAGTTAAAAAGTTAATTATTGCAGACCATTATTATGTCTACCATCCAGCTACACTCCATTAATTGAAGATAAGTGGCATGAATCACTCCACCAACTCCAGTTCATTCCTGTCTGCCATCAAGATAAAGCAGGCCCAACTTTCAACTCTTACATATGATGCTACAGAAGTGTATAAGTCTTCAATTATAGCTCTAGCTCCCAACTCACTATAAGAAGGCCCTCCTGTAAGCATAGAAGAGTTAGAATTTTAAGAACATAATTCTCAGAACAAAAAACATTATTCTTCCAAACTTGTAAACGAGTGATTGAGAGAAACCTTTCTGCTTAAACACTTGTATCTAAACTGTTGGCTAAGAATTTGTATCTCTTATAATTAATTTATAAAAGGTATTAAATCTAGCTTTCAAACTTTGTTTATTTTTCTGTTTTAATTTATTTAAGTATGCTTTGTGCTTACCTCTCGTAGGATGTTGCACATCAGAAAAACTGTACTGCTGTTGTTTATATTGTGCTAATACTTCATCTTCTTTTTCTTCTATTAATTTAATTACTGTTAATTTCTGCCTAGTGACCATATTGTTCTGGCTAGTTTAACGAAGCAGTAAAGTATTTATTTTTAAAAATCTTCTTCTATTCTTCATCTCTTGTTTACCCTCTTTTGATTTTGGTGTGTTTTGGTATCAGAGCCATTTGGGGAGGGTTATTTTCTGCATGTTAACTATTCTACATTCATTTTTGGGGGAGATAAACTGTAAAACCTAAATTGAACAATGAGTGGTATTAATACAGTGTAAGTCCCATTTTGCGTGTGTAAGCTATAGGGCAATAAATCTGGTGGTCACATTCCTGTTCATTCCAAAGTTTTAAGGTTTTAATTTTTTGAAATGAATTTAAAAAATATTTTCTGTAGAAATCAATCTTTTTCAAACTCTTCTTTTAACTCCAATTCATCGGAATCCAAAACAGGTAGTCAATTCTGATGAACTAACTATTGAAGATTTTTTCAAACATATTGATGACTCAGAAAATTCTTAAGATTCAGAAAAAATAGATCTATGAATCTTCCAAACTCTCTTTTCTAAAAAATGATTTTACTATCAAAACAGAGGAAAGGGACATTCAAATTTCCAAACCTTTTGAAGAAATCCAACTTCTTTCTTCAAAATCTTTATAAAAACATAGGGATCGTTCCTATAAATACATTCACATAGGCCTTGTTCAAGTAGGAATAAAACCTGTTACTCGATAAGGTCTAGATACTTTGATCTTAGCAGTCCTCAGGGATGCTAGGTTCACAAACTTATCTAATTCTTTGTTAAGAATGGTGGAATCCAGTCTTAATAAAGGACCAGTCAGCTTTAGCTGCTATCCAAACATAACAGTCTCTTTAAATGATAAAAATATTTTAAAGAGCATTGTTTTACAAATCAAGACTCATAATTATAAAATACTTTTAGGGTCAATTCTAATTGCATTGATTTTTAGAGTCCATTATAAAGCAATAGCTTCTGCTTTTGCAACTAAACACCTCAAACACTCGCCAAAAAGTGAAACCATCCTTCTCCAAATAAATTTATCCAAATCAAATACTGTCATTCCCATAACCATTCAATGGAAAGATATAAACTTACCTGAAGAATGGGTCTTAGAAGGAGCCACCCAACCACAGTGACCAAAAAGACCTGAGCTAAACACTAACCTGAGAAATGTTACCCAATTCTCAGATGGAAGAGTCGAACTGACTTTTGAAAGAAAATCTACCAATTCTCAATTTTCTGATGAAGCCTCTACCTCTTCAATCATTGACTTAGGAAGAGTCTCATAACTTTCTTCAGTCATTTATGCTCATGCTGCTTATCTAAATAGACCTCAAATACAAATCTGTGTTCAACCAAAGTTTTCAACCTGAGATGTACCTAGCTCTACACTCCAAAATGTTGACTATCAAATAGCCATACCAAGACTTGTTTATGATAGCCAAATTCCAAATACTGAAGAAGATGAAATACCTACAGCCCCTTCTTCACCAACACCTTCAGCCATAACCCAAAATATTGCAATAGAGATTAGTGTTCTGGAAAAAGAATTTCAAATTGATAAAACTCTTTTACAAAAAGATTTTTATTTTGAAAAAATAATGAGTCAAAGAAAATTTGGTTCTTTCAAAACTTCTTGAAAGTCAAAGATGAAATTCAAAAAAAATATTATACTTTCTGTAATAAATACAGAGTCCAAATTCAGTTTTTTGACTGGTCTGAAATTTATGCACATCAAAATGATATTGCGTATCCTTTCAAAAAATATAAGAACAAAAAGATTGTTAATCCAGTCACAGTGAGAAACAAAAATTCTAAATGGAAGGTAGACGGTCAAACAGTCCAGTCTGAACACCCACTATTAAGGAATATTACTTTTTCGCATGGTGATTCGGAAATTCAAGCAGCTCCTTTCAAACTTCTTCAGGATGATGATTCAAGGAATTTGAAACACATTGTCCTGCAAAACAATTTTTCAAACGTTCATCTGCAAACAATAGGAAAACAGTTAACTAGGATCGAGAATCAAATACAACAGCCAACTGTTTTTCATTCTTCTGCTGTCAAGTCTTCTGAATGAGTAAACCATTCGATTTTAAAAATCTTCTTATATATATATATATATATTAACAATAGTACGTATGATAAAAAAAATATTATTTTATATGTATAATTAGAAATATTATAGATAGTTTTTAATTATTTATATAATTTCAAAAATGAATATATCTATTTTTATTAAATTTTTGAAAATCCATTTTAAATATTATTATTATTATTATTATTATTATTATTATTATTATTATTATTATTATTATTATTATTATTATAGTTTTTAATTATTTATATAATTTCAAAAATGAATATATCTATTTTTATTAAATTTTTGAAAATCTATTTTAAATATT
>CATIWO010850143.1:0-17456 GCA_949673435.1 Macaranga tanarius | reverse complement strand
CCTCTACGGCTCCAATTGAATCCAATCCTAATATTCGTAAACAAAATCATCAGAATACCACCTTAAATCTCAATTCTACTCATTTTAGACTGATCTACAGCTAAAGGACATGTTATAGGACCTGAAAAATGGTCCAAAAATCCTCAAAACTGAGTTTTAGAGCCTCTAGGGCTGCAGAGGCACTGCCAGAGGTGTAGAGGTGCCTCCTCTGTGCACAGGGGCACCACCTCTGTGCACAGAGGTGCCCGTCTTTGTACAGAGGCACCCGTCTTCGCATAGAGGCACCCAACTTTGCGTTGAGGCACTGCCTCCACATTTTAGATTGTCAAAACTCATTTGATACACTTAAAAATACCAAAATACAATCCAAAACTCAACCAAACACAATCTTAAATATCTCAGGGGTCTATTTTTGATCAATTCAAGCATAAAAATTCAAAAATTCAACTAAAACATCAAATTTGGCATAATTCAAGAATTTAAAAGTTTAAATTTAGAAACTTACCAAATATGCTTTTGTAAATCTTGAATTTGATAAAGGAAGCTTGAATTGTTGTCTTAAATCCTTAAGCTTGTAAAAATAAGAAGAAAATTCAGTGGAGATGAAGTAGAGAGGAAGAAGAGGAAAAATAGAAGAAAGAAGAGAAAGAAGAAAAGAAAATGAAGAAGAAGAAAGAAATGTAAAGAAATGAGGTTGCTACAGTAACCTTCAAAAATATTATTATTAAATTCTTTTTTTAAAGAAAAATATCCGTTTGGACCCCTGAATGCTCCCTAGGCACAAAACAAGACCCATGACTTATTTCTATAACAAATGAGTCCATAAACTCATCTAAAACTTAGGGAATTCTCTCCCTCTTAAGAAATTTGATCCCCGAAATTTGCATACCTATGGAGAGAATAAATGAGGATATTGAACTCGCATATCCTCCTCCCTTTCCCAAGTAGCTTCCTCCTTAGAATGGTTACTCCACAACACCTTAACCAATGGAATCACCTTATTCCTTAAGGTGGTATCAGAGCAGGGATTAGATTCCCTTGGGATATGAGAATGTGATGCATTCATGGCATATCATATATAAATCATGAGTTGTATGTAGTTGATGTGTGTTAACTTATGTTAGGATGAGGAAACACCAAGCGCCTCGCTCTAGCTTGGAAGAGTCACCTGAGTTTGTATGTAGGCAAGAACCTATGCATGTATTAGATGCATCTGAACATGAATAGTCACAACCACAACCTACTCCTCTAAAAGTTGCTTATCCTCCCTTTTTTCAAGAATTTATTCAAGTCGTGAGGGGGATAGCACAAAAATCAGCTGAAAGCGCTCTTGATGCTAACTATGAAAAGATAGGAAAACAAGGTGCTAAAGTTTTTACTGGGACTACTGATCCGATGGTAGCTGAGGATTGGTTGAGAAATAGTGAAAGAGTGCTAAACTGATTTGAGTGTACTACAGAAAAGAAAGTGAGTTATGCAGTATCGCTCTTTGAACACGATGCTTTAGATTGGTGAGAAACTATACCAGGAAGCAAAGAGGAACCAATGACATTGACTTGGGTAGATTTTCTAAAAGAATTTTTAGATAAATATATGTTGATTGTATACAAAGATAGGAAGAAACTTGAATTCCTCGAATTGAAGCAAAATGACTTAGCAGTGGCTGATTATAAAGTTCAATTTATAAGATTATCAAAGTATGCACCTGAAGAGGTAGCCACTGGCGAACTAAAAAGAGATAGATTTAAAAGGGGATTCAACCTGGAAATTAGAGAAAGGGTAGTAGTAAAACCTTCAACTTATAAAGATTTATTGGAAGTAGCACTTTGAGCTGAAGAGACTATATTAGAAAGGAAAATATTAAAGGTCAAAGAAAAGGAAATTGTAATAACTAAAGTGAATGACAATTTATCTTTTAGAAATATGGGATCTCGACAAAGTGGAATAAAAGAACAGGAAGTGAGTCGGGCCAGTTCACTAGAGGAAGGGGCAACAACCAAAAGATTTAAATAATTAGATGATAGAGAAAGTGTTGATAAGAGTAAATCTATGATCGTTACAACAGTTTTAATATGCAATGACTGTGGAAAATTTCATAAGGGAGAATGTTGGAGAGCTAAACCAAAAGTGTGTTATCATTATAGTCAACCTGGACATTTTATCATAGATTATCCAATAAAGAAAAATAGGGAAGAATCTCAAATGGTGGGATAGAACAGTGGTGGAAAAAGTGTACCACAAATTAGCCAAGGAAGAGGTCGAGAAAATAAGAGAAGTGAAAATATGGGTACCATTACTATACTTATTTATCATGCTTTAGTGTTGATAAATTTACACATTTGTTTATATGGGTATGCATCATATACATATATATATATATATATATATATATATTTATATAACTTACATGAGTAACTATGGAAGTGTGGTATGTGAGTGTTATATGCTTGCTAGAATGACGTGATTGTAACTTTGATAAGGTAGTTCGGCTTCAAAATAGTGAATGATACGATTAATATTATTATAAGAAAAGATTGGGATATAGAACTACTACATCATTATGAAGTAAAAATAGTTAAAAGAGAAATTGTATATATTGTTAATTTTATTTGTTACAGCAAATTGTGAGAAATCTTATTATGTCGATTGGCTAAGTGACCGTCGACAAAATGAAATGATAATTATGTTGATTGGCTAAGTGTCCATCAACAAGAGTATTGATATTATGTCGATTGGCTAAGGGTCCATCGGCAATTTTAATGAGCCAAAATATGTTAAGAGTGATGTGATTATATGAAAATTATTGAGACTGGGATGTGAGTGTATGAAATTTTGCTTTTATATGAATCATTATGAGATGCTATCTCTTATTATTGAGATGAGTACATAAGGTAAATAAGTGTGGGGATGTAGCTTTTGTGAGGCATACTTAAATATTATTAATTATATTTATATGCATCTATGTTTGGACTTAATAATTTATGAGTAGTTGTAAGAATGTTGCAAGTGCATATGTGGTTATACATTCTCTTTATTATGTAAATTGAATGTATAAACATAGTTGTGGAAAAATTGAATTGATATACATATGGTACGTCTTATTTATAAACTAAATTTTGTAGACCCTGTGTATATTTTCAGTATACTTTCTATATATGATTAGTTTATGGATATATTTCATTAAGTAGAGAATTCTGGATATGTTTTGAGAGAATTATTGGAAATTATTTTAATAGCAGAAAACATATTTGAAGTTGAAAGAGATAGATTGATAGCTTAGTAATTTATGACGGAAAAATATTAAATTCGACTTATTTAAGTAGAAGAGGATAGTGTGTGGTTATGTGTTAGTTATAGATAATTGAACAACAACTTAGTGAAGATTTGCATGAATAATTAAAAGTTGCTACAACGGTACTCAGAACATAATTGCAAATGGGGTGATAGCAACTTTGAAGGGCACTTTTATTTAGTTATTAAGTTGACAAAGACATGTTGAACAGCTTACAGAAGACATAGTTGTAGATTATGTCAAATAAAATGAGTTTGGGGGTGAAAGAATGTGTTATCTTCTAGGCATAATTATTAAGGAAGCAAACTAAAGTTAGTCAATGAAGATTTAGGAAGCAAAGAAAAACAACCACTACTACTCTTTTGTTTACATTATTGATTGGGAATATGATGTACTGGGCATATGATGTTATACATTGTGAAATGGCATGAAGTAATATTATTTAGTATGCTAGACAGAGATTCGAGTCGAATAATTGAAACGTATATTGTAAAAATTGAAAGATATCATGGGAGCTTAGGCAATAAGGATAATGAGAAATTAAGTTGAAGAAGTATTATTATGCGGTGAGTAGTTAATTTTGGGGATGAATTTTTCTTTAATGAGGGGAGAAATGTAACACGCACCTTTTTGAATACCTATTCTATCCTCAGGTATTACATGTTACACATAATAAATAGTGAACTTAATTCAAGTTTAGAAAGGATTATGTATCGTAGAGAGGGACAACATTGTAAAGGAAGTTTGGAGTAGATTGTCACAATAGAAAGTTATGGGCTATTGTGAATTAATTCCATGACATTAAGGAAATTATGGTGATATATTACCATAAATATCTATATTATTAATTATATTATTGTTGGTGTATTTTAGTGATAATTATGCATTAAATTAGAGGAGACTCTAAGGGGCAAATGGTGAGCTTTGATTGGTTAGTGTATATGTATGTGTATATGAGTATTTTGTGGTGTAGAGATTGTATAGAGAGGGTAAGAAAAAAAAGAGTGTTTTTTTGTTAGATTTTTGAGAGCTTTTAGATCTTGCTCAAGTGTTAAAAAATCATTTTAGGAAGCTATAAAAGGTCTATAAGCCATTGGAGCATTATTTGGTAAGCTATGCATGTATTTTTGGTTAACTGAAGTTGAGTTGTAATTGTTACAAATTCATATTCTATTTTTATGTTGCATCAGTTTTAGTATTTTTACCATAACTTGAGTTGTAGAACTTTAATTTCAGTAAAGGTGGTTGCTCTGGTAACTTAAGAGAGTCCTCTACAACTTTTATGTTTTGAGCCTGAGTTGAATTTGTTATTAAGACTGTCTATTAGGGTTTGACATTTTCTTGCTCAGTCTGTTAGCCTTGTTTTGCCCGATTCTAGTCAAAAATCCCTAATTAATTCTACACTTATCCGAATTAAGTAATTCTAATTGAAATTGGTAGTAGACTCATAACCCTAGGTTCAGTAGAAATATTATGGTCATTGCACTTGTATAGGCATTATTTGACTATAGCAAACCTTGAGCATTAAATTGCATCTAGTGAGTTTGGGTACAAGTGCCTTGTTTACTATATGAGATTGATATGTGGATATATGTAGGAGCTATAAGAGGCAAGGAGAAGGTAGCCAACTAAAGAAATTCTTCTTACTTAAAGTTAGAAAGAACTTGAGGTAAGTAGTAATAATATAATGAATGAAATACAAAGATATGTAATATTATTAATTGAATACTTATTATAAATCCATATTGATAATGAATGAAATGTATGAATTATACTTGTTATCACCTATGGGTGATTAAGATTGAGAATATAAGAAATTTGAATGAGTTAAGAATATTAAGTTATGTTAGGTAATGTGATAATATTATGGTATGCTACGCGTGCTTGATGTTTGCATACTAGAGTGATGTTGATGTATATGATGTGAAGTATATGTTGCCGGATTTGTTATGAGGTATATGATTGAATGTAGTAAACATGAAATGTTATGGTATTGAATTATCGTTGTTCGTGTATTTATATTAAGAACTTGAGTTTGATCCATTGAGTATAATGATGATATGTTGTGAGTAAATGTGAATATGATTACGTCGATTGGTTTTGTGACCATTGACTATGAGAAATATGATTATGTCGATTGGCTTTGTGACATTCGACTATGAGAAATGTGATTACGTCGATTGGCTTTGTGACCATCAACTATGAGAAATGTGATTACGTCGACTAGCTTTATGACAATCGACTATGAGAAATATGATTATGTCGATTGGCTTTATGACCATCGACCATGAGAAATATGATTAGGTCGATTGGCTTTGTGACCATCGACCATAAGAAGTATGATTACGTCGATTAGCTTTATGACCATCGATTGTGAGAAATGTGATTATGTAGATTGGCTTTGTGACCATCGACTATATGGAATATGACTATGTCGATTGGCTTTGTGACCATCGGCAAGGCAAATGATACTATATTGGTAATACTAGGTGATGTAGGATATGGAACTATAAAATAAAAGTATAATTGTGAACATGGGAAGTGTTAATTGTAAGTGCATATATGAGGATATATATGATCCTTTGTTTGTGAAACTGGATACTAAATGAAATGTTGTGAATGTGAGATATAAATTTATGAAATATGAGTACAAGTATTTGTGTGATCATAAGTGTGTATTCTTTTATTCAAGGATTAATGATTGGGAGAATATGAAGTAATGATTATAAGTTTGTGTATGTATTTATATATGCATATGTAAATGTGAGTATGTGATGAGGATATCGAATGGTGTGTTAATATGTGTGCTTTAATCTTATGTATGAGAATGAATCTTAATATATGAGAATGCTATTGATGACTTGAGGATATGATTATGAATGTTTGAATTTGTAATTGATTGTATGTGTTACACCCAAAAATGAGTTTTTGGTGTTTGTGTGTACTTTTAAGGTATTTTAGAGTTAGCAAATGCATTTGGCATGGCTGTGCATAATTTCTACATAACTGTGCATGCTCAATATGCTGATTTTAGGACTCAGGCAAGGTTGTGCACGTTTTCTGCACGGCCTTGCACAACCTGATTAGCAACAGATGACTTGCACGGCCCCAGACATGGCTGTGCCATTTCTTGGAAATTTTAGCCTTAGTATTTTTGATAAAACGTGAGCTATAGGACTCCAAATGGAGCATGGTTTAATGTTAGTGAAACTTTAAAGAGTCCTTTACAATTTTTATGTTTTAAGTTTAAGTTGAATCTATTATTATAGTGGTTTAATAGAGCTTGACATTTTATTACTCACTCTGGTTGCTCTGCATAACCTTTGAATGTTCAAAAATTTGTAATTAATTCCATACACTTTCACATTGTATAATTCTAATTGGAAATCAAATTAGACTCATAAATAGAGTCTATATAAATATTATAGCTTTAGGATGTATCTACAATTTATGAGAACGTTTTGAATCAAGGTCTTAAATCTGCTCATAGCAGACTCCTTGTAGTTTGATATGTTACAAGGTTAATATATATTATTATTATATTAATAATTACTTACTGAGTAGCAAGCTCACCCCCTTTTACATCCATATTTTTTAGGATTTAGTTTAATAAAGCTTGGAGTCTGCATTAGATAGTGATCTCAGGTGGGCTAGAGGCGAGCTTGGAGTCGACAATTACATCCTCATTTGCATATGGCATTTTGGTTTATGTAAAAACATTATGTATGCTTAGTACCGATGTGCATATTGTGTACATTGTACAAACTTATTTATAAAATAGTGGTGAAAAATTTCTTATGCCATATGTTTTATCTATATTGTGGCCACGTGTATGTGGTAGTTGAGGATGCTACATTAAGTGGTATCAGAGTAGGGATTAGATTCCCTTCGGACATGAGAATGTGATGCTTTCATGGAATATCATACATAAATCATGAGTTGTATTTAGTTGATGTGTGTTAACTTATGTTAGGAAGAGGAAACACCAAGCCCATCGCTCTGGCTTGGAAAAGACATATGAGTCTGTACGTAGGCAAGAATCTATGCATGTATTCGATGCATCTGAACATGAACAGTCATAACCATAACCTACTCCTCCACAAGTTGCTTATCTTCCCTTTTTGCAAGAATTTGTTCAAGTCATGAGGGGGATAGCACAAAAATCAACTGAAAGAACTCTTGATGCTAACTATGAAAAGATAGGAAAATAGGGTGCTAAAGTTTTTGCTGGGACTACTGATTCGATGATGGCTGAGGAATGGTTGAGAAACACTAAAGGAGTGCTAAACCTATTTGAGTATACTACAGAAAAGAAAGTGAGCTATGTAGTATCGCTCTTTGAATAAGATGTTTTAGGTTGGTGGGAAACTATACCAGGAAGCAAAGAGGAACCAATGGCATTAACTTGGGCAAATTTTCTAAAAGAATTTTCAAATAAATATATGCCGGTTGTATACAAATCTAGAAAGAAACTTGAATTCCTCGAATTGAAGCAAAATGATTTAGCGGTAGCTAATTATGAAGTTCAATTTGTAAGATTATGAAAGTATGCACCTGAAGAGGTAGCCACTGGCGAACTAAAAAGAGATAGATTTGAAAGGGGATTGAACCTGGAAATTAAAGAAAGGGTAGCAGTAAAACCTTCAACTTATAGAGATTTATTGGAAATATTACTCTGAGCTGAAGATACCATATTAGAAAGAAAAATATTGGAGGTTAAAGAAAAGGAAACTACAACAACTAAAGTGAATGAAAATTTATCTTTTAGAAGTATGGGATCTCGACAAAGTGGAATAAAGGAACGGGAAGTGAGTTGGGCCAGTTTACTAGAGGAAGGGGCAACAACGAAAAGATTTAAACAATCAGATGATAGAGAAAGTGTTGATAAGAGTAAATCTATGATCGGTACAACAATTTTAATATGCATTGACTGTAGAAAATTTTACAAGGGAGAATGTTGGAGAGCTAAACTGAAAGTGTGTTATTATTATAGACAACCTAGACATTTTATCATACATTTTTAGTAAACAAAAATAGAGAAAAATCTCAAATGGTGGGACAGACCAGTGGTGGAAAAAGTGTACCATGAATTAGCCAAGGAAGAGGTCGAGGAAATAAGAGAAGTGAAAATACGGGTACCATTACTATACTTATTTATCATGCTTTTATGTTGATAAATTTAGATTTTAAAAATTTACACATTTATTTATATGGGTATACATCCTATATATATATATATATATAACTTACGTGAGTAACTATAGAAGTGTGGTATGTGAGTGTTATATGCTTGCTAGAATGACGTGATTGTAAATTTGATAAGGTAGTTCTACTTCAAAATAGTGAATGATACAATTACTATTATTATGAGAAAAGATTAGGATATAGAACTACTGCATCATTGTGAAGTAAACATAGTTAAAAGAGAAATTGTATATGTTGTTAATTTTATTTGTAACTGCAAATTATGTAAAATATTATTATGTCAATTGGCTAAGTGACCGTCGACAAAATAAAATGATAATTATGTTGATTGGCTAAGTGTATGTCAACAAGAATATTGATATTATGTCGATTGGCTAAGTGTCCGTTGACAAGTCAAATAAGCCAAAATATGTTAAGAGTGGTGTGATTGTGTGAAAATGGTTTCGACTGAGTACCGGTTGTTGAGACTGGGATGTGAGTGTATGAACTTTTGCTTTTATATGAATCATTATGAGATGTTATCTCTTATTATTGAGATGAGTACACATGGTAAATAAGTATGGAGATGTAAGCTTTTGTGAGGTGCACTTAAATGTTATTAATTATATTTATATTCATCTATGTTTGGACTTGGTAATTTATGAGTAGTTGTAAGAATGTTGCAAGTGCATATTTGGTTATACATTCTCTTTATTATGTGAATTGAATGTGTAAACATAGTTGTGGAAAAATGGAATTGATATACATAGGGTACGTCTTATTTATAAACTAAATTTTGTAGACCCTGTATATATTTTCAGTATACTTTCTATATAAGATTAGTTTATGGATATATTTCATTAAGTAGAGAATTCTGGATATGTTTTGAGAGAATTATTGGAAATTATTTTAATAGTAGAAAAAATATTTGAAGTTAGAAGAGATAGATTAATAACTGAGTAATTTATGATGGAAAAATATTAAATTCGACTTATTCTAGTAGAAGAGGATAGTGTGTGGTTATGTGTTAGTTATGGATAATTGAACAACAACTTGGTGAAGATTTGCATGAATAATTAAAAGCCGCTACAACGGTACTCAGGACAAAATTGCAAGCGGGGTGATAGCAACTTTCAAGGGCACTTTTATTTAGTTATTAAGTTGACAAAGATATGTTGAACAACTTACAGAAGATATAGTTGTCTATTATGTCAGATAAAATGAGTTAGGGGGTCAAAGAATGTGTTATCTTTTGGGCATATTTATTAAGGAAGCAAACTAAAGTTAGTCAATGAAGATTTGAGAAGCAAAGAAAAATAACCACTACTACTCTTTTGTTTATATTATTGATTGGGAATATAATGTATTAGGCATGTGATGTTATAAAGTGTGAAATGGCATGAAGTATTGTTATTTGGTATGCTGGACAGAGATTCAAGTCGAATAATTGAAACGTATATTGTAAAAATTGAAAGATATCAGCTTAGGCAATGAGAATAAAGAGAAATTAAGTTCAAGAAGTATTATTATGCGGTGAGTAGTTAATTTTAGGGATAAAATTTTCTTTAAAGAGGGGAGAAATGTAACACCCCTTCTATCCTTAGGTTTTGCATATTGCACATAATAGATAGTGAACTTAATTTAAGTTTTAGAAATGATTATGTATTATAGAGAGGGACTAAATTGTAAAGGAAGTTTGGAGTAGATTGTCACAATAAAAAGTTATGGGCTATTGTGAATTAATTCCATTTCATTAAGAAAATTAATGGAAATTATAGTGATATATTACCATAAATATCTATATTATTATTTATATTATTGTTAGTGTATTTTAGTGATAATTATGCATTAAATTATAGGAGACTTTAATGGGGCAAATGGTGAGTTTTGATTGGTTAATGTATATGTGTGTGTATATGAGTGTTTGTGGTGTAGAGATTGTATAGAGAGGAGAAAAGAAGATGAGAGTGTTTTCTTATTAGATTTTTGAGAGGTTTTGGATCTCATTCAAGTGATCAAACAATTATTTTGGGAAGCTATAGAAGGTCTATAAGCCGTTGGAGCATTATTTGGTAAGTTATGCATGTATTTTTGGTTAATTGAAGTTGAGTTGTAATTGTTACAAATTCATATTCTATTTTTATGTTGCATCAGTTCTAGTGTTTTTACCATAACTTGAGTTGTAGAACTCTGATTTGAGCAAGGTTGGTTGTTCTGGAAATTTCAGAGAGTCCTCTATAATGTTTGTGTTTTACGCCTGAGCTGAGGTTGGTTGTTCTAAGCAAGGGTGCTACACGAGAAGTGTTTTTTTTCTTATTTATTTATTTTTGAAAAATTGATTCTATATAAAAAAAGTGATGTAAATTTTACGTATAACTTTTAAGTTTCGTTAAAAAATCAGGCTTTAAAGAAATTATATATTACAACAGAAAACAATTGAAAACTCATTTGATTTACATTTACATAATTAATATTTTGAATTTATGTATAAACTACTTCAGTGCCGCTGAGTCTTAGTGTATTTCTCGTTTATACTCAATCTTGACTATTTTTTCTTATTACTCCTTTATTTATTCATTAACTATAATTAATGTTATGCATAATATCTATAATATATATTAATGACTAGCTATAATTAAATAAAAATTAATGGAACAGTCTCCATTTTTATAAATACACACTTACAAAAGGACTTTCCACTTATGGAATTTATCTTAGAATTTGATTTCTAATGTCTTAGTACATGGAATATAAAAATTCTTTTATATGTTTGATATAAATGAATTTCACCAAATTTTATGGAATTTATTTTTCAAATGGATGTATTTGATTTAAATGAAAAGTTTGTAAAATTCATTTATAATTCCAATTTTTAAATTTTATGAAATTGTTTAATACTAAACTAAATTCTAAAAAAAAATTATTAAAATTTTCAAATGAATTCATTTGAAATGAATTATATAAAATATTAATTTAAACTAAACACATTTCATCAATAAAATTTTATTTGCAAGTGAATTCTATTTAGAATTCATTTGAAAATAAAAATTTCTTTTAGTGGAATTAAACCAAATAAGAGGTTAAAAAATTTAACATAAAAGAGCTCCTCTATAAAATAAGAATTGAAGAAGTTATAACATGATGAATTATACATATTTTTAAGGGCAAAGGTGCATTTCTACCACCACTAATGTTTATACCGAAGAGAGCATATGCCCCTTATATATTTTTTGGACCATTTAAATACGACATTAAGTTTTAGCTATGATTATTTGCCCTCAGTTAATGGTAAATAACTTAAAAACTAATAGCCGTTTGTGTCAACCTTATGTGGCAAACATATAAAAAACAATGGGCCTCCAATTATAAAATAAAATAAAATTTCTTTTTTTTTTTCTAAAATGAAAAAGTAAAATAAAAATTATATATATATATATATACATATGTGACGCCTACCTTATGTCTCGCGGGGGGCAAAAGTTCAATTTTGCCCCCGTAATTTTTATATTTACAAATATATATATATATATATATATATATATATATATATATATATATATAATACATTAATTTGTAAATTATGACACGACGGGTTCACTTAGTTATTTTTTAGGTTTTAGATTTTGTCAATTTAATTAATTAAAATAACTATTTTTTAATTATTATATAATTTTTTATATTATAATATTATTAGGGGTAAAATAGTACTTTGGACAAAAAATTTTTTGTCTTTTTCTGTGAGTGGTGTCTCTAACAGAGACAAGTATCATCTTCCATATATATATAAGCACCAATATTAAAAAAAAAAATTTTGTCCCTACCTCAGCTCACCACCACCTCCGAAGTCCAAAACTCCAAGGCAGTGAACTCAATCATGGATTGATGCAGAGCTTAATCTTCTAGTTTCGGAACTCAAATCTTCACTAAAACTGTTGCTAAGCACCTCAATTTCCACGGCTTTGATACCTTCTGGAACTAGGGCAATTCTACTTGTGCAGTGTGTGACAAAGGCTGCTCAAGGTAAAGAATGTGTTTCACTTGGAAAAAAGGGTTGAAGCCGAGTTCTTTTCAATAAAATTGTTCTTATCTTAAGCACTAAACCTTCCGTTAATGAGAAGCCTTCCGTTGGCCCTGTTTATCATAGTTCTTTTGCTAAAGATGGATTCCTTCCTCCAATTCCCGGAATGGATGATTGCTAGGATATTTTTTAGTTGGTTTTTCTTTTTCTATTTGGATCTCAAGAACTTTATGCACCCAATAACTCAAACTTGATATTTGAGTCCTCTGTATATGACGTAGCGTGTAGCGCGATAATCAAACACGTTGATTATTAAAAAGAATAAACAATCTCAATCCAAAGATAATTCTTAATCCAAAGAAAAGAAATAAGCAAAAGCTTATTTTAATTGATAAAAATTGATGATAGTCTGTCTACAAAAACCCTAATATTACATATTTATAGTAAAACTCTCTAACCCTAACTAAAATCCTAATTAAACTATAATAAAAATAAAATAAAATCCTAAATAATTATCCTAAATAACTAAATAAATAAAAAAAGAAATTCAAAACTAAATAAATACAGTCAAAATCATTATTCTCAGGCCCAATTATTTTATGTCTTCTATAGGCCCAAAAATGCCCCGCGTCAGTCACCTCCACCTATAAAAAACTCGTCCTCGAGTTTTTGCTTACGAATTGAACTCTTCCATGCCAACAAAACAAATATTTTGAATACATTAGCATATTCATGAAAGAAACTTGAGACTTTATAGTATCTTCAAGATCCTCCACCTTGCCATTAATCTCCTTTTTAACACCGATTTGTTCTTTAATCTCCACATCAATAGCTTTTGGAATTTCAATATGAATTTCCTCAGTTTCCTGAATTATCATATGTACCTTTTCTCCTTTTTTCCTTTCAAGTTGATACCACCTTTTCCACTGAACACAGTTGGTTAGCTCTTCTTCCTCTTCCTCGCCAAGTTCAATTGAAAACAACCATAGGTCAGCCTCTTCCTCTGTATCTTCTTTATAATCTACCACTAGCCTCTTTTGGTTTTGATTTTTAGGAATAGGGTCAATGATGGGTTTGACGGGGTTAACTCCTCTGCCTTGTGCAACATTATCGCTCCTACATCCTTTAACCCTCAACAAGGCTCGTGCTTGATTTTGAATCATCTCTAATTAATGGGTTATATTTTCGGTTGACTATCGCTGTTCTTCAATTGCTCTCCAAATAGCCTGCAATCCCCGATCACCGTCATAGAATTGGTTGCCACCACTACTACCAGTGTAAGCCATTGATTGGGAGAAACCCGCTCTGATACCACCTGACGCAGCGTGTAGCGAGATAATCAAACACGTTGATTATTAGAAAGAACAAACAATCTCAATCCAGAGAAAAGAAATAAATAAAAGCTTATTTTAATTAATAAAAATTGAATAATAGTCTGTCTATAAAAACCCTAATATTACATATTTATAGTAAAACTTTCTAACCCTAACTAAAATCCTAATTAAACTAGAAAATTAATAAAATAAAATCCTAAATAATTATCACTAATTAAATAATTATCTTAAATAACTAATAAATAAAAAAAAAGAAATTCAAAGCTAAATAAATACAGTCAAAATCATCATTCTCAGGCCCAATTATTTTATGCCTTCCATAGGCCCAAAAACGCCCCGCGTCAGCATATTCTCAAAAGTTCATTTTTTTAATAAAAAAATTAAATTTTGCTGATGTATTTAATCTTTACTTTTTTGGAATCTCAATTTCATTTTTTTTATAAAAAAAAGTTAAATTTTGCTGATGTATTTAATCTTTACTTTTTTGGAATCTCAATTTCTGATTCTGCTATGAAAGTTTTGGCTTTTTATGTTTTTTCTTTTATAATATACATATGTCAAAGTTATTAGCTTTGATCTATTTTTGCATCAAAATAGCATTACCAACTTTGATCACCAAATCATAAACTGGTTTCTTGAAGCGACTACAACACCTCAATCATTATCTTAGTCCTCTCCTTCAACATCGAACAAGAGCTGGCCATTCCTTTCCCATATTCATTAATCAAATCTTGAAAAAATCATTTCTTTTTTTTTTTCCAAATCCGTAAATCGCTTCTCGCCGCCTTCGATCATCGCCACTATGAGTAAAAAATCAACCATATTAGATGTACCAGCTACTAGGATTGTCTCTCTCACTATCATCTGAAACCTCCTCACCTCATCAACTTCTTCAACATTCTTACCGTAACATCTCTTGCCCTCTGCCTGGCAATTATTCTCATCATCACATTTAACATAAGCTCAAAGAAGAAGATGAAGATAAATATGCCATTACACCTTTCAATCCATTCTTTTGGGGAGTAACAAAAGAAAAAAAAAGGAAGAAGGAGTGAAGGAAAGAGGCTGTCTATAATGGCTAATATTTTTTGACCAATTGACATCCACATAAGCAAGTACAAATGGTGTTAATTCCCAATATTAAATGAGGGCTAAAATCACTGTTAAAACTTAATTTTATGCTTAAATGATCTAAAATGATCCAAAACAAATGTAAAGTACTCCTCAGTATAAATATTAGGAGTGTAAATGCACTTTTGCCCTATTTTTAATATGGGAAGCATTATTGACACTCTTCTAAATTTTGCTTGCACTCCTCAATAACTAAAATTTACCATAATATCCTTAATTCCCACTTTAATACATTCACCTCACCACGCGGGAAAGCCTTAAATACACTCTTCAAATTTTATTGGCATTCCTCCTAAACCAATTGTACATTAATACCTCAAACTAAATAATTTTATTTATTTTATTTTTATGAATGTATTTCTCTTTATTCGAAGCTATTGAGTTTTACATTATTGGATATAATTTTTTTACTTTTAAATTTATTTATTTGTGTAGGATTATTAAATTGAATTAAATAATTTATTTTTTCAAATAAGCATTAAAGAACTAAGTCTAAGCGTATTATATGATGAAAAACTTTAATAAGTAGGCTAAAAAAATAAGTATGACTACTAATTATAAATATAAAAATATTATTGATTGAAAAATTAAAAAATTAATATCATAACTAAAAATAAAATTATTGTTATTTATATAAGTGGTTGATTAACAAAACAACCTAACAAAGTATAGATTTATTTTAATTTTGATATCATATTTGTTTAATTCATAAATATATTATTAAAATTCTAATTTCAATAGCACAATTTTATGATTCATAATGTTACCAATGTGTTTGTACCCAAATATGAATTTTTGTGCTTATAATTATAATTAAAGCCCAAAGATAGCCCAATATTAAAATCCAGCCCATCTGTTGTTACTTGAGGAAGAAAAATTATGGAGCTGGAGAAAGAAGCTTCGGGAGGTAATTAAAAAGAGTAGATTACAGGAAGAGCTTGGGGGGAATTAAAGCTAAAGGAACGTGAATCTTCTAGAAGATGCTGAAAAAATCAAGAATTGTGCTAACTATTTAGAATTGAAGACTTGGTAAAGAATTCAATTATTAGCTTAGGGGAAAAGAAAAGAAAGTTCCAGAAAGAACTAGAGGAAACAGAGAATAGATGAAGAGTTGAAGGAAATGTAAGGGACACAGGTTTCCTAGAGGTAATTATTGGCAAAATTATATATACCTGAGGAGTAGCACAAGGAGTCAAATCAAATGTAGGAGGTAATTGAGCTGAAGCATGAGGTAATGTATATGACACAAGGGGTAATATTGAGGAAGAAGTAGGGGGTAATCTGGAGAATTTGAAGAAGAATCAGCATAAGGAGAAGGATAACGAGATGGTGAGGGGTTCTCCTTACTAGTCTCAATTGTTAGCAAGCAAATAAGAATGCTATAAATTAAAACAAAGTTGACATAGAGAGGGAAATCAAAAGAAAGTGTGTTTGAACCTGATATTTCCTCATCATAGCTGGAGCAGGAGTGATTATATCCTTTTTCTTGGGGGATGGGGTAATTAAAGATTTGATGGTAGTAATGAGCTAAAAATGTGATGCTTAAATCTCTTATGATTAGTAGTAATTTGGTAAAATGGAACTCAAATAGGCCATTTCCTCCAGGGTCCAGAGCATTACACCCATGCATTTAGCCAGAGTGCTGCTAAAAAGCTAAACTGATATAAACTGGCAGAATTTATTGGGGGAAGTGTGGAGGTAATGGGCTGAAATGGCCTTTTGGTCGATAAGATGCTGAAAAATATTTATCACCCCCAGAGTTTTATGAAATTAAGGTACATATTTGGTAAAATAATGCTAAATAATTGATGAAAAATAATTTTTTAGGAGGTAATACAGAAATTGATGCTTATACAGGAGTGATAATGAAGAACAAAATTTTAGAAGTTATTTCTTGGAAGAAATTATAAGAAATTGGCTCTAAAAATTATTTCTCCTTCGATGAACGATGGTGGTCTCGGCGTCAGCAGCTTCGGCAGTGAGTGCAGTGGCTTTATAATGGTTGGTGATGGAGCTGGTGGTCTCGACACCGGCGATGATGGTGTCGACTTAGGTGAAGTGATGCAGGGAAGAAGAAGAAGAGAAAAAAAAGTGAAAAAAGGTAATAATATAATAATATAATAATAAATAAATAAAAAGGTTTTGAATTTTGAAAGAAAGAGGGATTTTGTGGAGAATTGAAAATTGAAGAAGGAAGATTTTTGAGGAATTTTAGGTAATTTCTTTGAGGAAATACACCAGACCAAAGCAAGAAGAAAATTTATTTCCCTAGGATTAGAATTCTGATTACAAGGGGAAATTTGATTGGTTTTAAGTTGATTCGAAGGAAAAGCAGAAGGTAACTGGGTTGACTCTCTATATCACTACTAGAATGCAACAATTTACCGACGGAAATTAGCGACGGCCAGTTTTCCGTCGCTAATTCCCGACGGATTAGCGACGGATAGTGATTACTGACGGATTTTAGCGACGGATTGAATATCCGTCGCTAATTAGC
>CATIWO010850103.1:0-16091 GCA_949673435.1 Macaranga tanarius | reverse complement strand
AAGAGTTGTGCCATTTATGTATGTGAATTATATTTATTCAAGAGGCATGTGTGAATGTGCATGGCATGAATTTATATTATTGAAAGAATTTTTAATTCTTTCCAAGTAGACACATGTTTGGGTGATGTTGAGGCCACGTGTAACGGGTCTCACACTTATAATTAAAAATAGTTGTAAATTATTTATGTACTTTATAATGTTGTGACAATAAAAATGTAAGAAAAAAATAATTTAAAAATTAACATGTAATTAACTTTATAAAAGTGGCCAGAGACTTATTCAAGCTGCTTCCTTTAACTTTTATAATTTTTCAGAATGTGACTGTCATCTAACTACCAAACTAACCACCTTCAACTTTACATAACTGAAAGAAAACACACATATTGATTCTCTTGTACTCTTAAATTTTTTGACATTGCACCCTTTCACTTTTTTTTCAAGAATTTTGCACCCTTACACTTTTAATTTTCGACCTGTTAAACCCTTAATGGACAGAATTAGCAATGGAAATTAAAAAATATCTATTTTAGCCCTTATACTTTTAATTTTTTCTATTAATCCTTATAATTAAATAGTGATTAAGCATCAATTTGACTAAAATAAGTAATGAAAGGTTTTATTTTAGTAAAACAAGTTTAGAAGAGGGTACAATTGAAAGAAAATAAAATTAAGGAAGAATTAATTTGGAAATAATAGAAAATAAAGAATGACTTTAGAGAAGAGAGGAGTGAAATTGAGGGTTTAATGGCATCTTTTGAGTATGAGGTGCCAATATGCATGTATAAGTAAAGAGAAACATGTAAAAAAAATACTACATTTTTAAAGCAAAAAGGGAAGAAGAACAAGCAAAAAGCTTATGCTTGTGGAGGAAGTAGAAGAATAGTTACAAAGAGCTAGGATTTGTTGATTTGACATTCATCTAGGGTAAGATTTCTATTAAATGTCAAGTTTACATTAAGATTTTTAATTTATTAAGAGGATACATTCATGCGGTTTAAAATTCTCTCAGTGTTTAGCTTATAAAAGTTGATCATAGATCTATAGAATGATCATTTAGCTTGAAGAAAGTTAATTTTGAGAAGATTGAGGCTTGGATTGCTGAATATTATGAGTGACCGTTCTCTTCTTTCAATTCTGTATTTTTGGTCAATTTGTTACTATCCTTATTTTAGTTTATTGTTGGGAGTGAATTTCTTTGATCCTTCTCTTCTATTTTGAGGTTATGTTCTTGCAAATATTCTTTCTATCTTGTTGAGATTTTGGTTAAATATTGATCAAAGATTTGGTTATAATCATGGTTAACTTTCATGTATTAAGTTTTCCATTAATTTTTGAGTTTAGATGCTACTCCTTTCTTTTATAAATCTTGAATGAATTCTTATGAATTTCTTGGTTGCGCTAAACTTGAAATTTAGATATATTAAATCTTGATTTCCTTTTTGTTGTTATAATTGCTGACTAAATAACCCAAATCAAGGATTTTAGTTGACGTTAATGGTTATAATAAAATTTTATATGAAAATAAAACTCTGTTGATGAGTTATGGTATAAAATTTATTGATTTGGTGATCTGGAAATATAATAAAATCCATGTGCTAAAGTTTGTATGTTTAGTAAAGTCGATCGCTCATTTGATCTGCCAAACTCCTGTTTGTACAGAAGAACGCCTGTTCTATACTATCGAATGCTTGTTTGTATTTTTGATCGCCTATTCCTCTCATCCAACACTTCTATACTATGAAAATCTATAACTGAACTCCGAAACTTTGGCCAAAGTTTATCAAAAAAAAAAAAAAAAAACTAGTATAAAATTAACATTATTCTAAGGGAACTTGCATATATATGATTAATAGATATATGACTGCTTGTTAAGGAACTAAAATCAAAAGATTTAAATGGTTATAAATAAACATATTTGAGTAGACCTATAATTTTAAAAATAGAATAATTTTGAGCTATGCTTAAATCTATTCAAAGGCTTATTTCATTGTAGAATAAAATTAAATTAGAGCAGCCTAAATTTCAAGCTTTTCAAGAATTAAAAAGCTAGCACACTGAATTATCTTAAAAATATAAAAGGTACAGTTAAACTTATACAACATCTGATAATCAACAAATTTTGGAACCAATAGAATTTTAAAAATACATACATATGTATGTGAATATGATTAAAATTAATATACGCATAAAGGTAAAATTATGTTCTCTATATAAATACTCATACATATGAACATATATATACTAAATAGAAGGTTGAGTGACTATATAAAATTTTGTTTCTAATTTTTTTAAAAAATTATCTTCTTAAGAATCAAGATTAAATATACTATATCAAAATTGACAAAAGTTTTAATTAATAGAAAATTATGAAATAAATTCATACCAACATTATTATGTAAGTTAAAAATAAAGTTCACGTACAGATGCAACAAGGGTAGTCAACTTCAAGGTCGAGAATATATCAACATACGTATGTCAAATTAAAATGAAAATGTGTAAATTTTATAGAAGCCGATACAATAAATAAAGGAGAATAGTGATGACAATAGCACATTAACTCGTGAGAATTTTTAAGGAATGATACAACAATGAGCACAAGCACATATGGAACTAAGAGATAGTAAGCCCATACCGTAGACATGGTAAGGTTCGATGAGTTGGCATGACGTGTCAGGGACACAGTCTTCTACCTTATGTGATGACATGTAAGACCGTACGTGGGATACGACATTCAAAAGAAATTAACGAAAAGTGTAACTGGCCTCCTTATGATCGATATTTTAATAAGGCCTTAATCGTGATATTCAATCTTGGGATTGTTTGACACAACCTCTAGGGAGAGGCCAACAAATTATAAATGAATAATTGTGATAACTTTTGGTATGGTGATAGTACTAGCCACACTGATATCTACTTATGCATATGGTTTAGTGCTCCGAATTTGATGTGGATATATTAAATCTTGTGGTGCTCTAAGTGAAATCACAATCTTCCTAAAGCTAAATCGAATATCATTGATAAGTATCAAAAATAAATGAATTATTGTGAAAAGCATAAGTTTGAGAGGTCATAATGGCAAGTACCAATGGCTTGTACAAAATTCTTTAAAATATGTTTGATACTGAGAAAAGAATAAATACTAATAAATATTTAAACCTCTATTAAATTCTATAAAGTATTGAGAATCTTGTAAGAAATTACGAGATCATATTTGTGTAATACAAGTTGTATAACACGAAATCAATAAAAAATAAAAAATATTACAAATATCAAATATTGTTCCATATTTAAAGAGTGTTGTACTAGAAAGTTATTTGAATATTTGAGAATTTAATTTTGATTTCAACTAACAGAATTATTTTAAATATTTATTCTAGTGGCTTGACATAAGAGTAATGATAAATATTTATTAGTAAATCTTTTTCGGCTACATTGTTGTTCCCAAATCTTTACTTCCGTAATCTATTCTTTGGGATCATAATGTAATGTTATTCTTTGGATAGTCCCTATTTGTACTCTTTTTCACTCACTAAACATTTTTTCTTGAAAATATTCACTACTTTCTTTTATTATTTTTTTAGAGTAATTGTTTGCAGTGATTAGCCTACTTGTGTTAAGTAAGGTTTTTGGAAGATAAGGCCTGGGAGAAGAGATCTATTTTCCTAAGAAGTAGAAGCTAGAGTGTTTGAGGGCTTACTTTATATTTAGTAATATAAGTAGTTGTACAATAAGTAAAGATGTTGTTAGACCAATCATCTGTTATATTATGATGCCTATGTAACTATGGTTGACATTGGAACTTTAAGGTTATATCATCTTATAATTATTATTTTTAAATAATAAGTATGTAAGGGTTCAGTAGAAGATGATTTTCAGTTGTGCTAAGGATTATTTTAGGTTAGAAGTACTTCGCCACATTGGTGTCTAAATTAGGTGTTCGAGGGTTATAAACATCTAATGAAGGTTCTGGTAGGGAGAGCTGTCACATGTTATATAATTTATTATATAAAATATGTTGTATAATTTAAAAATAAAAGTGTAGGGTTACAATGTGCCAAAAATTAGAATTGTAATAATGTGATATGTCAAAAAAAAACGTGGAAGGGTGCAGTATAAAAAACTTAAAGACACAGGGGTCAAAACACATTTTTCCAAAAAAGAATTACTCCACTTCCATCTCAACTTTTACACCATCATATTTTCAGGATCGTTATTCTATTAGTAAAAACATGAATTGTGAATAGTTGCAAACGTATGTGTAAGTTGTCAAATATTTGCTAGACTGAACTTCATTTCACGGACTTGAGCTCTTTTCTTCATTGGACTAGCCATTGTCAATTTGAGTACAATCTATATAATTTTGATATTTATATTCCCAATTTTCAAAGTTTCTTTTTTTAATTTTTGTTATTTGAAACCTAGTTGTATCATAATCAACAAGATTTTTGCAATACTACAATATTAAGTGTGTGTGTGTATAGGTGGCCATAGGATTCTTGTGGAGAATAAAATGAATCTATTCCCACACAAGGTTAATGTAACATATAGGCAGTGGAGTAGTAGTGTTCGTGAAGGCAACGGCACACCAACGCAGCGATTATTATGTAATGTAAGTAAATAAATGCAAATGCATATACTATGTACATATTGTTATAATGTGCCATTATTTGGGCCGTTCTTCACCGTGTTTGACCAGCAATCCATCCCCTCTCTGCTGTATATATATATAATATTGTAAGTATTATGTGAGGGATGCATGGAGATTGCGTAAGAATCCCTTTGAGAGTGGAAAATAATGGAGTCCCAATCTTTAAGGTGTTTTTGTACGCACGCACTTAGATTTGTATAAAATAACCATTGGAAGACCTTGGATTGAGTAATTTGTGTTGGATCAGCACGTGTTTATGCCTCGGACTTTCAGGATTTTTGCTTTAAACCCTTTCCCACCTATTCACTCGTCTCACGTTGGCATAGACATAGAGTAACAAGTTTCACATTTACTATAATTTTTACATAAAAAAAAAATTAATATTAAAAATAAATAAATTTAAGATCTATTACACATTAATATTATTTAAATTTTTATATTATCAGACTATTGGATATTTTAAAAAATCATAAAGTATAGAATTTAAATTTTACAATTATAATAATTTTGAGAAAAAATTTAAATACAACTGTAGTTTTATAATATAGTCTATTAATATTTTTTCAATAAATTAAATAATGTCTATTTTTTTTCATTTTTATTTTGCTTCATTATACTATTGTACTAATTCATATGTTAATTAATTAATCAATTGATTCTTTGATTTATTATTATTCAACTGCGGAATGTGGCACACTTTGTCATATGTGGCAATGGATAATAGAGAGGATTAAAGAAAATTCATAAAAAGTGATACTTGCATTAGTATATACAATGGAAAGAAAAAAAATTCTAAAAGTAAAATTTGGAAAGTAACTCGTATCAGATGTATCGAAGAACTAAAAGAAGTCCGCTACTGTTTCATCTTGCACTGAATTTGATGCAATACGCCATCTCGTTGAACATGATTTAAGGGCAGCTTTTTTTATTTTTTTAAATCCCGATAGCTCCTGGTAGATTTAAGGGCAGTTGATCATCTTTTAACTGACATAAGATCTCGAAATTTTTTCATTATCAAGGTTTTCGTTTCTTATTATTATATTATATCTCTACTTTTTATACATAAGAAAAGGTAGGACCGATATTTTTCCCTTACATAGACCATTTTTTTTATTTTCCAAATTTTATCAGTTAAACGAGGGTTGTTACATTTGTTTGATTATTATTTAGAAATAAAATTATCATATAAAAAATTACAATGCACTATAATTTTTACGGTCAATGTACGTGAAGCATAACTAATAGCAATTTTTGTCACCTATTTTAATAGGTGAGATAATTTTATATTTTCATTTTATACCTTTTTAACAATAAAAATTATTTTGGCCTTTAAAATTTTCGATTTACATCAAATTAGCTTTTTTTTTCTTTTTTTTTTTTTCAATCTGTTTAGATAATTTAAATCATGAACTATATAATAAAATCACGTTAATTCTAAAAATTACACGTATTTTCTGAACTTTTCTTAACTAATTTATATTTTTTATTTTTTTATTTTTTAAAAGGATCTGATTAATATATTTAAATTATTTTATATATTATTTACATTTTAAAATAATCAAATAAAATATATATTAATTTGCATATTAAGCACATTTAAGAAAAAATTTATTTTATTTTAAAAGATCCTACAATATGCATTTTTTCTCAGAAATAAATAAAAAAAAAACCTCTGAATAAATGAAAATAATTTGATTTAAAAATAAATATTTCAAGTATAAGACATGGATAGTATATTAGTACTTTTTTTTTTAACCAAGTATATCAGTACTTAATTGTCATTAATTTATCAACGAATTCAAATATAAAATTTCGCCGGGTAAATTTCAATTTTTCTTTAAAAGAGAACACACTTAATAGTTTTATTTATTTATTTTTTATTAATAAGGAGATTATATAACTTAAGTATGGATAGATAGATATTTTTTTCCTCAGTATTTTTTTCTTGATACAGGGCAGCCTCCCCTTTGATAAGGGTAGGATTCGAATCCAGCATTTCAGAATAGCTTTTGAGAGGAGTTACACTGCTAATTTTTTTTCTTATTAACAAAAAGAGAAAAGGAAAACTTTGGAATAAAAGAAGAAAGGGAAATTCCTTCATCACTCTTTGAACCTTGACCGCGTGTGCTGTGTGCACAATTGTTGACAAATAGATAGATAGATAGATAGAGATAGAAAATGACAAATATGTATATATATTAAAGAAGGCATGTCATTCTGTATTGTAGTAATTGACAGTTAAGCAGATTTTATTCATTTTAATGAGGCAAATATTGAGGAATAAGGTTTCCCATTCAAACGACATTTACCAAAGCTTTTTCATACCCTCTTCGCAACAGACATAACAACAACATATATATACATACAATACATATGCTACTTTTATCTTCATTCATTTATTCATTATTATTATTATTATTTTCATTTCATTCTTTTTTATTTTTTATACTCTTTTCTTTATTTCTGTACCCATCCTCGGTTGTCTCTAGCTTTCTAAACTTTGCACTGATCCACATCTCTATCTCTCTCTCTCTCTCTTAAAAGTCACTCTTGAAAACCACGTCTTGCCCTTTAAGCAAATTCAGGAATTTGGCCGCTCCGCTGCTTCCTTTTCCCCTTTTCTGTTGTCTTCTTTTCTTTGTCTCACACAGAATTCTTTCCAAAAAACGAAGGTCTGCTTTTTCTTTTTCTTTCCTTTCATGTAAAGTTTTGATCTGTTTAGTTACGTTGAGTTATAGTTCTGGTCTTAGGAGACGAGTAAACCCTAGCTAGCTCGCCTCTTTCAACTTTTCCATTTAGACTAGTTTTTATTGAATGAAATGTTTTCTTCAAATTTGCATGTAATTAGAAAGAAAAGAAGAAAAAGAAAAAGGGTTGAACATATGTTGCTTACCCTATTACGTACGTACTCACTTTTTTCTTTTTCTTGCTTATGGGATCTGGGTCTCATGTTCTCATGAAGTAGTAGTTAAAGATAATAATATGTCAGATTCTTAAAACTGACAAAGTGTTGATTCTTGAAAGAATAGAAAGCATGGCATGCATTACGGAGACCACTTTAAATTATTCAGATCTTGCACCAAACTAAGAAAAACCTACGTTTTATTTGTGTTGCTCATAAACAATATAAGCCACTATCTAGTGATTATGCTAATCTAGCTAAAGGGTAAAATTGACTGCTACTGCATGGACATATAGTTGCCGTGTTTCTCCCTTGTAATTATAATGATTTTGAAATTTCAGAGTTAAAGGCAGTGAGGATGATGGCTGGAAATGGACAACTATCTGTTCCTCCAGGCTTTCGATTCCATCCCACCGATGAAGAGCTTTTATACTACTATCTGAAGAAAAAGGTCTCTTATGAAGCCATTGATCTTGACGTTATCAGGGAGGTCGACCTCAACAAACTTGAGCCTTGGGACCTCAAAGGTTAGATGATTTAATGATTTTATTTTTCAATTTCTCACAACCCGTTTTGCTAATTTTTCAACCCATTGATTTTCCTTTCCCTATAATGTCATGGTTCAAATTTAACTCCATGATTTAGGATAAGAAGTTGACTTTATGATACAATGAAACTCGTGTAGGTTATAGAGTGTTCATACTGTTAGAGAGTAGCTTACTTTTGTTCATGCAGATAAGTGCAGAATTGGATCTGGTCCTCAAAACGAATGGTATTTTTTTAGCCACAAGGACAAGAAATATCCAACAGGAACTCGAACAAATCGGGCTACTACAGCTGGATTTTGGAAAGCAACAGGAAGAGACAAGGCCATCCATCTCAGCAACTCCACAAGGATTGGCATGAGGAAAACCCTAGTCTTCTACACTGGACGTGCTCCTCATGGTCAAAAGACTGACTGGATCATGCATGAGTACCGCCTTGATGACGACAGCTCCGAGGTTCAGGTAAATAACAAATATACGTCTTGGATCCGAACTAAAATCCCAACTACGAATTGTCTTGTTAGTTATCTTATCCAATGCATTTTGAGACGCAAGCAGAATGTATCTCTTGCCATAAATTATTAAGTACTTTTTCTGCTCATTAAAGTTTTTTTGAAATTAGCAGGAAGATGGCTGGGTGGTATGCAGGGTTTTCAAGAAGAAGAATCAAACTAGAGGCTTCTTACCAGAAGTTTCTCAAGAAGAACATTTCTCTCACATGAAGGCGAGTGCTTCTTCTACGTCAATGGATCCCAAGCAGAATCACATGCAAGCACTGTATGACTATGCCTTCGATGGCTCCACGCACCTACCTCAGTTATTTAGTCAAGAATCAGCTGTCGTTCCCCCATCCTTTATTTCGCCGCTCTCTCTGAACACCATGGATATCGAGTGCTCTCAAAACTTACTCAGGCTAACATCAAGTGGTTGCGGGCTCATGCAACCAGAGAGGTTTCAAGGCGATTGGTCGTTTCTAGATAAGCTTCTTGCATCTCATCAAAGCCTTGACCAAAGCAAAGGCAATCCTTCATCCCAAGCTATTGACATGGGTGCTTCAACTCACCATCCGAAGTTTTCATTTCCATACCTTGGCTGTGAAACTGACATTATGAAATTTCCCAAGTAAAGTTATTGCAAGTCTCCAATCTTTTCTTCCTAAGTGCTGTAGAGCAAACATTTCAATTCTAATATAGTAGGAATGAAACCATGCATGTTAAGTACTGGGTTAAAATTCTACTACTTGATATTTCATGAGTCCTTTGTTATACAATATCAGAATGTACATATAGGCAATTAAATTCATGTTCAAATTCGTTAACGTCCCAGAATGCACATATGCATTCATCAGGCATGCTATATAAAATTAAATCAAAATTAGCGTTTAAAGTAAAGGAAAAGAACATAGAATTATCTATTTGTTGAAGCATTTACTTGCATTACCTTAATATTCATTTACATTTCGTGTGAAAATCAAGAATATCAAGATTTTCCGAACCAATAAGCTTTGAACTTCTAGAAAAGAAGTTTAGAAATTCTAAAAATGGATAAAGATGTTGGGAATTAAACTCAAATTAATATCAAAATAAGAAGAATCTTCTTGTTATTAAATATATGTTCATGAATGAATTTTGCAGAGGTTATTAACTACAGGTTCATAAATATTTAGAATACTTAAAAATTAAGTTCACGAATGGTTCATGTATTAGATCAATTATAGCCTAGTTATATGTGTGTGTGACTATTTATAAAGTTTTATTTCTCTATCGATTATCAAGTAATAGAAGTTATTTTTCCTATTTAGTTCTATCTATCTTCTTCTTTCTCCCTATAAAATGGTATCAGAGCTTGAAAAACAAAAAAGAGATGAGAGAAAAAAATAAATAGAGGCATGTTTCCCTTCCAATTTCTAAAACTCACCAAAGAAAATTATAATAATTAGTGTATTTGACTGAAAACTTTGTTAGTATCATAAGATATGTGGGAGATAGTTGAAAAGGATTTAAACAATCTTCGAATAAGGAAGGTTTATCTCAGCAACAGATTGATGCTATGCACAAAGTTCGACAGAAAGTTCAGCAAGCTTTTGACACTGATTCATATGCTCTTTGATGAAAGCATGTTTGAGAAAGTTTTATAGCGCAACAAGTGCAAAGGAAGCATTGGAAGTGTTGCATAATTCCTTTAAGGAAAATGATAAAGTGATCAAAGTTCGGCTTCAAACCTTGAGAGGGGAGTTTGAATCTCTCAAGATGAGAAGTTTTGAATCAATTTCAAATTATTTCACTGGAATTTTGACAATTATTAATCAAATCCAGAGATATGCTGAGAGGCAAGAAGAAGTTTGAGTTGTTGAGAAGATTTTACATTCTGTATATTCAAAATTCAGTATATTGTAGTAATAATTAAAGAATCAAAGGATGTAGAATCCATGACTGTAGATCAGTTGTTGGAATTATTACAAGCTTATAAAGAAAAGATAAAGAAGGAGCAGCAAAATCAAGTTCTTCTTTCAAAGCTATCATTGGAAGAAAAGGATGATACAACTAAAAATTCTCAAAAAAGAAAGAGGAAGAGGCAGAGGCCATAGTTCCGAACGTGGCAATTATAGTAGTAGAGGAAGAGTAGGAGGAAGGAATAATAAAATTTTTAGTAATTCTAAAGAATCAAATCACAGACAATCCTCAAGATGGCTTGGAAGATGCAATTGGAATATAAGAGAAGAAACAAGAGCTATTGGTCCTTTGCATGATTAATGTATTGATCAATCTCTAATAAACCTTTTATTTTGACTTTAATAATCAATTTGATTGCTAACATGTAAATTTAAGTGTGTATTTAAGTTAAGATTAAAACTACACTCAATGGGGCTATGTGTGGAAGAGAAAACAAAAAGCTGGAGGAGAGAGAAGACTCTTACAATCCCAAGTGTCTCCTTATAACTGTGTGCAACACTCATAAGTAGGCCAGTCATGAGGATTCAAATAAAGTTCTTGGACAAAACTCCCCACAATCTTCCTCACAACCCTCCTCACGATCATGAGCAGCCTCCTTACGACTCTAAGCATCCTCCTCACAACTCTGAGCATCCCAAATCCTGCAAAAAGCTAAAATATTATTAAATGAAGATGGAGGATTGTTGAAGATGAATATCAAAGCTCCAACAACTATATTTTACCCCCTTCATTATAAATACAAGGTCAAGACATTATTTGAAGAGTTAGAGACTTTGCGGAGCAAATCTATTATGAAACTTCATTGAGCTAAACTTTATTTATTTCATATTTCTCTTTATTTATTCATTTCTTATAGTCAAACTCTTATTGAGTTTGTATTTACACTTCTTGTAAGTAAGGATGTGCATCAGATGGTTCGGTTCAGGTAGGCAGAATCTAAAACTAATTAGTTTTCAAAAAGATATATATCAAACCGAACCAAACCAAAGAATGAAATATAATTGATGATTCAAAATTTTGAAGAAAGTCAGAATGTTCGATTCGGTTATTCGGGTTAGGTCATTGTGGGCTGAGCTAAAAAAATTGAAATTAAAAGGAAATAAAAGCCCATTGCTATATAAGTTATATATGTTTTAGGATAAATTACTATTTTCCCCATGAGGTTTGATGTATTATACTAATTGGCCCCTGCTTTTTGAAAAATATATTTATTCATCCTCCAATTTTGGTCAAATAAATTAAAAAGTCCTTATGTTATCTTTTCTGTTAAGTCGGCGTTAAAGGTGGATGAAATGACCAAAAGTCCTTACAATGGTCTGGACAGAATGACTATTTAGTATAACAGAACCAAAATTGGAGGATGAATAAATATATTTTTTAAAATACAGGGACCAATTAGTACAATATACCAAACCTCATGGGAAAATAGTAATTTACCCTTCATTTATTTGGTCGAATTCTTGACAGAAGGACTATTTAGTGTAACGGAACTAAAATTAGAGGATGAATAAATATATTTTTCAAAATACAGGGACCAATTAGTATAATACACTAAACCTCAGGGGGAAAATAGAAATTTACCCTATGTTTTATACTTAACAAATTTCAGGCCAAGCCCATTGCTGTACATTATAGTTATAAAATTATAGGTCATTTTTTTGCCAAGGTCTATGTTGATATGTATAGGATAAAAAATGATACAAAATTATACAAAAACTAAATCTAAGAAAACAAAATTGAAAGGCCTATAATTACACTAAAAATTATATTGCAGAGCTCAATGTTATATATGCTTCCACTACCATGTGTTTGGCCTGCACAACTAAAAAAATATAGATTGCAAGCTTTTTTGGGAATGACTGAAGTGATTCCAGTAAAAAAAATAAGTTATATATTACTACAAATATTTCTAAAAAAACATAAAAGCAATTAGAATACGGAGGCCAATAGATAGTGAAAGAGGCTCAGAATACTTCAATGTCAGGTACTATTTAGAATACAACAATAGTAGTAGCAACAACTTCATTGCTCAAAAAATTACTACCAAACTGACTAATGCAAGTACTCCTAGTAACTCAAACAACATAAGAGTGGAAGCATCATCATGGCCAAATAATGCAAACAACCAAAAGCAGAAATTAAGAAAAAGAGGTTGAGAGAGTTAATTTTCAAGTCATTTTTACAATGTAATAACATTTCTGATAGTTATTAAAAAATACAAGCCACCAAAGATATAAAGCTAAGCATTATGTTGACACTCGAGTTTTAGCACTCTACGGCAATGGTCCAATTATGAAAATAATTCACTAGAAAATACACGAAAACTATGGTTGGAGCTTCGAAGGCATGCTTTAACCGTCTAGAATCCTAAAACCAAACCCTTTTTTTATCTCTAAACCAATAAAGTTTTATACTTTAAGTCCAGTGCGAGTCTGATAACCCTCAAAAAGGATCCCGGGACCTCGAAAAACCTAAAAAGCCTAGCCAACAGCATGAGAAGGCATGTGCCTATCCTAATGGGCACGTGCCCATGGACAAAAAGGTCCATGGGCGGGTGCTCATCATGCTTATGGGCATGCGCCCATCCACTCATAGGCCATGGGTACACACCTATCCAGTCATAGGCTATGGGTATGTGCCCATGACCATGGGCACACACCCATGAGTAAATTTTTGTCTGTTTATAAATTCAGATCCTTTCTCCATTTTCTGGAAGCCTTTTTTCAAAAACTCTACCGAAATTCTGTTGGATTGAAGGTTTAGGACATCCATTAGGACCAAATACCCACCATTTTTCTTCTTTTTAGGTTCATTTTTAGATCCACTTGAACCAAACCAAACCTTCATCTCTGTTAAAGCACATTTTAAAAGGTATACAATTGCATTTTCATGCCATCTCATATCTCTTTTTGGCATGGTTGGCCTAAAAAATTAATCTTTAAGACTTTTTCAAGTCTTATGTAACAAAAAAAGCCTAGCGAAAATTAATTCTGAGGATCCAAATCATTTTTACATATTTATTTATTGTAAAAATGCATTATCTCTGCTTCTACTTCTTCTTTTTATTTTATGTAATTGTGTTGTGATTTGTGATGAGAAGTAGCACGAAATATAATATATTATGGAGGAGAATAAGAGGGATTGTCTGGAAGTGTTTGCTTTATTTTTGTATTTAATTTATGAATTTTGATGTTGATTTGTGCATTTTTAGTAATTTTGATGGGTTCTACACACTTAAATGTTTACCCATTTATTTGAATCATTGTAATTTTATATTTTTACATTAAAGATTGTATTTTTACATCATTTTTAGTATTCTTATGTAAAGGTTACATTTTTTATGCAAAATTTACATTTTTACATTAAAGATTACATTTTTACATCACATCATTCTTACCATTTTTAGTATTCTTATATAAAAGTTGCATTTTTTATATAAAGTTTCTATTTTTATATTAAAAATTACATTTTTATATCATTTTTAGCCTCTTATGTGAAAGTTGCATTCTCACGTGTAGAGTTTATATGTTTTTGTGTAAACATTGCATTTTTAGGTCATTTCTTGTATTTTTGCTATCTCTATTTAGAAATTATATATTTCATGACAAGTTTCCATTTTTATTATTTTTTATTTAAAAATTATATTTTTATATAATTTTCCATGTTAAGGTAGCACCTTTAGGCTAATATTTGCATTTTTACATTATTATTAGTATTTTTATAATTTTCCATGTAAAAAATCATATTTTTCATATAAATATTTCACTTTAGGACAAAGGTTGCATTTTTGAATATTTTCTTGCATTATTATTTTTATTTTTATTTAAAAATCATCTTTTTAGTAAAAAATAACATGTTAGGTTTAAGATTGCATTTTTATTTTATTTTTATTATCTTCATGTAGAAAATCATGTCTTTTATGTCAAATTTGAATTTTTTGGATTAAAAATCTTATTTTTGATCTATTTGTTGCACTTTCGCATTTTTCATATAAAAAGGCATTTTTAGATTAAATTTTTCATTTTTATTTTTATTCTTTGCATTTCATAATTTACCTAGCATAAAAGTTTGCATCTTTTTAGCATTTTAGACATTTTTCATTTCATCTTTAGCTTCTAAATTGCATTGCATATTTAAAGTTTACACTTTTTTTGTTGCATGATTCATATTTTCATAATGTCATCATTTTAAAAGTCACATTTTTAATTCATGACTGAAATTAAAAGAATTTATTTTTGCATCATAAAAATATCATTTTAATACCATATTTTATTTCCAATTAATATTTGCATTAAAGTTTTAACCTTG
Organism: Macaranga tanarius; assembly: GCA_949673435.1. Classification (NCBI taxonomy): domain Eukaryota; kingdom Viridiplantae; phylum Streptophyta; class Magnoliopsida; order Malpighiales; family Euphorbiaceae; genus Macaranga; species Macaranga tanarius. The sequence continues at coordinate 1,235 of CATIWO010850103.1, read as the reverse complement.
ACATCAAGCGTGTATTTTGCTCACTTTTATTAAAATTTGTACTATTTTTTTACATTTCGCATTCCCAAAGTATATAGGTCACATCTTTATGCATATTTTTTAGGTCCTTGGCATTATTTATTTATTTATTTATTTATTCATTATCTTATTTTGTTTGATTATTTATTCGCTTGCTAAATTGAATTGCAACATGTTTCATCCACTACGTACAAGAAAACAGAGATTTAGCGACGGAAACTAATCCGTCAGTAAAATCCTCATCGCTAATTATTACCGATGGATTTTGAATATCTGTTGGTAAATTAGCGACGGAATTGAATCTGTCGGTAATTACCGACGAAATTGAATCCGTCGATAATTACCGATGGATTCAATTTCATCGGTAATTACTAATGGAAAAGTTTCCGTCGGTAATTTTAACTTTTTTTTAATAGGTTTATCATTATTTATTAAATTTTTTATATGATTGTGGTTATTGTAGATTGTATAAACATTCATTATAATTTAAATAGAAATTATAATCATATTAAAAAAATATATTTGAAACACAAAATAACATGATAATAAATTAATAATATACGAAAAAATATACAATTTATCAACAATTTCAAACAGGTGTTACATAAACAGTATGAAGACCTACAGGTCCGCTAAATCTTTGGCATAATATGGACCAAGATCACCTTCATCATCTGAAGGAACTGTGTGAAGGTGGAGAAGGAGATGAGTGTGGAGATACAGGAGGTCGCATACCAGAACTGTGTGCCCACCTCGTCAAAGTCTCTAGCTAGCGCTGGAATTCGCTAACCTACTGATCATACTCACGACGAAGCTCAGATCGAACAACGTTTAATCTACTCTGCACAGACCTCTCAACCGCATCATCAAAAGCGGCCTGAGAAGGAAATAAGTCCTGTATCGAGGATGTCGCACTAATAGTATGGGAACTGCTCGCATAGTAAGTCGACACTGAAGATCCAACATCGTACACTCATTGTTTTTGTACTCCTTCAGCTATTTGAAAAAAAAATCTGATTCTCATCAACTTCAGGTTCCTCTCCTCCCTCCTCTGCTGGTTGCGAAGCAGCAGCCAGCATCTCTTCGAAATATGCCTAAATCAAATACATTATTTGTGGCCACTGAACATAATACAAAACCCAGGAAAAATATTTTCATACTTACATTAATTGTCTCTGATCTCTTATCAATAAATTTGCTTTTATCTGACTTGCTGG
>CATIWO010850013.1:0-10138 GCA_949673435.1 Macaranga tanarius | reverse complement strand
GGAGAAGTTTTTAATCTTCAACTGAAATTGATGTGCATAATATTTACATATATTTGAGTTAATTTTTAATGAATTATTGAATAAAAATTAGAATAATTTGGGTAGAATTTAAGTTTAATTAGGAAATATATTAGTATTTGTGTTTTATTAGTATTTTCTTATTTAAAGCATATTTTAGATATTTTTTTTCAACATTATTTTTTTTTTTTGTAGTTAAGTCTCTTTCTTGAAGAGTAAGAATTTTTGTCAACACCCTTCTCCAAACCGTGTGCAAAGTGATTATTTGCCAAATTAGAAGAATAAAAATCATTTAAGCACACATGGGGAAAGCGTGACTTAAACTGTGTGCATGTATCAGGGTGAAAATATGTTCAACATGGCTTGTGTTTAATTTTTATTTATTTACAATTTTTGCATTTTATTTTCTTGTTAGTTCTCTTAGTTTTTAAAGTTTTTCGTTTAGGTTCATTAAAGATGGAAAAATAGGGTGGGAAGTGAATATTAGAGCGACAGCATAGATCTAGCACGGCATGTCACGGGCGGTGCCGAGGTATGAATTCATATCATACATGGCATAAGACATGGCATTCATATGCCGTGTAGAAATTCATTTCACTATTTTGAATTTCACACAGGTTTTTCACACGACATTTATCATGCCGTGTGCAAACACATTTTTCAAATTTTTATTCAACCCACAGGGGTATGAAGCACGATAACATTATGCCGTGTTGAAAATCAAAAATCAAATTACTCATGACAACACGGTTTGACGCACGGCATCATTCATGTCCAAATTCTTTTGAAATAAAAATTTTTGCATCACACACGGTATGTGACACGATATCATTCATGTCGTGTCTAATCTATCTCTCACACAGTTTGTCACACACCATTTCTCATGCCATGTGTGAAATCATTTTGCAAATTTGTTTTTAAAAAGTCGCATTAGGCATGACATTTATCACGACCATGTCATGTCATGTTATGAGAGGTGTGCAAAAATAACCAAAAACTGAAAAACCTAACCAAACTGAACCAGTCGGTTAGTTTTCAGAAATAAAATATTAATTTAGTTTTTAGAGTAAAAAATATATTTAGCCGAACCGAACTCTAGTATATTCTAAAATTTTATATATATTTATAGATCGGTTTGATTGGTTTATTACTAATATTTTAAATTTTATTAATAATATTAGTTTCTAAATACATAAAACTCTTAATAAAATTATTTACTACTAAAAAAATCCTAACAAAAAATATTTAAATATATTTTTTAGAACGGTTTATTTGATTTTTTAAAAAATTAATAAATAAAATAAATATAAAAAATTAACATTAATATATCTTATAAATCTTATTAGAAAATTATAAAATTACATAAATAAAATAATTTTAAAATAAAAAGTGAAAAGAAAGTCAAAAAGAAAGAAAAAATAACTAAACCGAATGAAAAAGTTTGGTTTGGTTTAATTCAGTTTTAGAAATTTTTTACACCGAACCGACATTTGGAGACCCTCATACTGCCTTAGTCACGTGTCCAAACACATTCCATAACTTTCATTTTACCGAATGAGACACGCCATGTGGCACGGCATCACTCATGCCGTGTGAAATTTATTTTGCATTTTTTGAAACCGTACGACATTCATCACGGGCATAACATGCCGTGTTGCAACTCCCTTCCTAATTTTTTCTATTCTTCATTCTGCTTTAGGCACGGGTTGTGGCACTAGTTTCACAATGTCGTGTCCCATTCTTAAATCCTTTTTATTCGATCTTCTCCCACTCTTCCCACTTTTTTTTTTTACAAACCCTTTTTTCTTTCCTTTTCCATCATTTTCAAATTCTTATTTCTTTACCCCACCCACACCAAATCTTTGGCATTTTCTTTAAATTCTTCCATGGGCAAGTCTAAATCCTCCAAAAAGAAGCCTGGTCCCACCAAAAAATGACCTCGCATCGACTTTTCTCAACAACCACCCATTGATTCTAACATGCCCGTGTCGCCTCCAGTAGCTCCATCTTCCTCAAGCCGTGCCACCCGCAGCCAACGCCATAAAAACCCCACGCCCTCTTTGCTCCAATTCTCAGACACATCCCACCAAGAAAGGTGTGCCTCTTTGCTTCCTCTTCCCATTCATCCCTCTTACCATATTATGTTAGGTGATCTCACAACCGTAGGCTTGAATGAATCGGTGTTATGGATGATTGATAGATCACAATGGTCCAATTTTGTGAGAATAGAAGAACCTGTATTCCATGAGCTATTTGTTGAATTCTTATCTACTTTTACAATGAAAAAGAGCATGCTCGTGGATTTTAATAGCTCGGGTTTTATTACATTTTGATTAGGAGGACAACAAATTTCGCTTTCACTTAATCAGTTTACTATACATTGTGGATTTTATGAACTTGAGTTCATTACTAGTGCGAAGAATATGGATTTTCTTTTACATCTTGGGAATGAAAATCCTATGGAATACTGGCAGGAGATTACGCATGTTAGAGTTCAGACTCTTTATGATCTTAGGCTAAGTAAAAGCACCAATATTGCTCGACCTGATTTACAGTTTTTACACCGTCTTATCGCCTTTACCATATGTGGCTGTAGGGAGAGCACCGGAGTTGTTTCACTTCGGGATTTATTCTATTTGAGATGTTTTGATAAAGGTTTAGTACCTCATCTAGGCTTCGAATTTGCTATGTACATGGATGGTATGTCTAGGAAGAAAAAGGGTGCCTTATATGGAGGTTCATATATTACTCATCTAGCTAAGGCTCTGTGAGTTTTTGACACTCTTCCCCCTCTCACTCATGTTTGCAATACTCTTCCTTTTAATCTGAATGTGATGAGAAAAATCCAATTGGTTCGGGTTCATGATGGGAGGTATATTTTGATTGAGAATCCTGCTGAGTTAGGTGATGATGATGTGCATCTTTCTTCACCACATACGACTACCCAGACTCCACCACCTCTCTCTCATCCAGCTGGAGCATCATCCTTTTATCCTTCCCATATTGAGTCCACACTCCAGTATCATACCGAGCTCCTAAATTGGGTGGTTGATGGAATTTCTAGTTTATGTCAGCATCACGGTGTCCCTTCGCCTCCACGCCCTATTTTTCCAGGTTTGAATTCTGCTGCTACTACTGAGGAGTTCCGTAATGATACCGATCCTATGGATGATCCAGTCGCTGCTCCTACCTCTTCTGCTCCGGCTCATGATGATTTTGCCCCTATGGATGATTGATGTTATTTTTTTTTTTTTTTTTCCGTTTCTTTTCTTATTTTTATTAGACATTTAACGTTTGTTTTCTATTGTTTTTGTCTTTATTTTGTTTAAGGATGTTGTGTGTTTAGCATTTTGGTTTGTCTTTTGGATAATGATTTCTCACTCTTCTATTTTCTGTATCTTTCGGGAAATCTGGCGGCTCCAAACTTCAGGGCAGTATTTTTCTATTCCTCTTTATTCTTTTCTTTTTATTTTATTTTCTGCTTTTTGCATGTGTCATTGGGGACAATGACGTAGCTAGTATGGGGGAGGTTTCTATTTTATTTTTGCACGTGTTTTCTATTTCATTTGATTTTTTCATGTCACTCAGTTAATTTAAAAAAAAGTGTTAATTTTAATATATATTGGGTAATTTTTCAGTATTCATTAACCTTCGACTCATTTCCCCATATTTTTGCTAGCTAGTCTTGAAAACTTTTTTGTTGTCCTATTTTGCAAAATTGATGCTCTGTTGTAATTTGAGAATAATATTGTATAACTGCAGTTCAATTATCGAATTATTGAATGGTTTATTATTGAGGATGGTTGTACATGGTCATTATGTATGAAAAATTTAGTTTTTATAACCTAAACATGAGCTTGGAAATTGACTTTGTGCGTGATTTTAGGAGAGGATGCTTATGAGTTTGTAACAGTAATTTAAAAAAAAAAAGAAAAAAAATCTCTCTTTTATCTAGTAAGAGCAATACTTAAAAATCTGAAATATTTTTATGCTCTTAATCTACTCCAATGCTCTAATTTGAGTAGGAGTATCAAAGGATCCGCTTGGCAGTATCTACGCTTAGTAATATGGGAACAGTGGGGGATATTAAGAATGGGAAGATTTAATTAAGAGAGAGTAAAAATAATAATAATAATAATAATATTTATGAAATAGAGCGTCAAACGCATTCTCAAGCATAAGTTAATAAAAAGAGTTATAGACCTTAATGCTCCTCTTTTAGAGTCATGTTCGTTGGATTTTGAAGAGTTATGTGCTTGGGTTGTGATTAGTCAATTGTTATGTATTTTTGTCCGATTATCCTCTTTAGTAAACAAGTTTCAGTCTCGATGCTATCGGTTTCCATGTCTTAAAAGCTATATATCTTTGTTCGATTATCGGTTTTCAAATTTAATTTTTGCTTGAGGATAAGTAAAGCTTTAGTATGGGGGAATTTGATGTGTAAAATATTTACATATATTTGAGTTGATTTTTAATGAATTATTGAACAAAAATTAGAATAATTTGGGTAGAATTTAAGTTTAATTAGGAAATATATTAGTATTAGTGTTTTATTAGTATTTTCTTATTTAAAGCATATTTTAAGAAATTTTTTATCAATATTAATTTATTTTTATTTTTGTAGTTAAGAAAGAGGAAATCTGAAGAGTAAGAATTTTTGTCAACACCCCTTCTCAAAGTTTGCAAAGCCATGTGAATATTTGCCAAATTTAGAAGAATAAATTATAAAGATCATTTAAGCATGACATGGGAAAGCGTGACTCAAACCGTGGGAATGCATGAACAGTGATAAAGTTTACAACATGGATTGCACAAACCATGTCGAAAGCCATGCTTGAAACATGTCCAAATTTATAAGAAGAAAACAAGTGACACGACTTTTATGAAGCCATACGCCAGACCGTGATATAAGAGAAAATAAAAGAAATCACTTCAAATCCATTTAGCTAGGGTTCGTGATGGGAGGTATATTTTGATTGAGCATCCTGATGAGTTAGGTGATGATGATGTGCATCCCCCTCCACCACAGTCGACTACTCAGACTCCACCACCACCTCCCTCTCATTCGGTTGGACCATCATCCTCTTATCCTTCCCATATTGAGTCTACACTCCAGTATCATACCGAGCTCCTACATTGGGTGGTTGATGGGCTTTCTAGTTTATGTCAGCATCACGGTGTCCCTCTGCTTCCACGCCCAATTTTTCCAGGATCCACTGCTGCTACTGCTGAAGAATTCCACGATGATATTGATCCTTTGGATGATCCCGCAGCTACTCCTACTCATAATACTCATGATGATTTTACCCCTTTGGATGACTAATGCTATTTGCTTTTGTTCTTTTTCCTTTAACTTCTTATTTTTATTTGGACATTTCATGTTGTTTTCTTTTCTTTTCTTTTCTTTTCTTTATTTTATTTAAGGATGTTATGTGTTTAACTATTTGGTTTGTATTTTGGATGATGGTTTTTAGCTCTTTCTGTTTTCTGCTCCGAACATATCTGATGACTACAACTTTCATATTCTTCTTTTCTATTCCTCTTTATTCTTTTCCATTGTGGGGGAAGGTCTATATTTTATTTTTGCATGTTATTTCTATTTCATTTATTTTTTCATGTTATTTAGTTTTACATGTTACTCTTCAATATTTATCTATTTCATTTTATTTTTGCATGTCATTTAGTTTTTTAATTTTTTTTTAAAAAAGTCTGTTAATTGTAATATATATTGGGTAATTATTCAGTATTCATTAACCTTCGACTCGGTTTCCCCATATTTTTGCTAGCTAGTCTTTAAAACTTTTTGTTGTCTTATTTTGCAAAATTGATGCTCCATTGCAATTTGAGAATAATAGTGTATAAGTGTGCATTTTCGGTTCAATTATTGAACTATTGAATGGTTTACTATTTAGGATGAATTTTGTAAATTCTCTCTATGGCTGCTTAAACCACCATAGTAAGCGGCCATCATATCCTTCCTTGTCTGACAAACCTCAGGTCAAATGTTCTCAGTATAAAGCACCGTAACTCTCTCCATAAACTGAATGATAGCCCATAATAGCACCCTATTGGAAAGGTGATCACCTAGCAAATCCTGGCACAAGAACAACTGCTTCAGATAACTTTAAAATTCTCAGATTATTGACATCCACAGATAAATTTCTATTTTTATGTGATTTCAAACCACTAACACATGTTCAAACAAATCGATTTTCCCACTCCTATCTTTATCATATCTCTCAAATTTTCCCTGCAAAGAGAAATTTACTTACTCATCATTCAACAACTGAAAAAAGTAAGTTAAAAAATTGGCAGAAGAAAATAATACAACACTCAAGACGACTCGGTTTGATGGCCATGTATTCATGTGTATAGTTGTATTGCACTGGCAAAGATAGCCTCTTCAATGATTTAGTGTTAATTTAGATGTTGCAGACAAATTTCTCACAGCAGTTTAAATTTGACAGAATTGCAGTTAAGCTAATTCTCTGACAATAGCAGAAAATTCATCAATAAAGATAAAAAACTGGGTGCACACTTTGAAATTCCTCTAACATACACTGTTATCCTTCAAATAAAGCTCTTGATGACTAAAACAAATGAAGAAGATGTAAATGGTTCAAAAAGCAGAAATATAATTTAATAATTTAAGCAATGACATCCATAAAGAAGGTAATGAAGTAGAGATAATAAGAGAATTACTTACACGCCATTGACCAACACAACTCCATAAAGCAGCAAACTCTTTGGGCCCTGCATTATAAAAAGTACGGCAGACATCATTATTATATAATTATGCTATACATAACAATATGAATATGAAAGTATTGTCAAAAAAAAAAAGCATGAAAGTAAAAGCAACCCAATTTGACATATCAATGAAATTCAAAAAACAAAGCTTTTTGCTTTTCCCTTGAGGAATCATAAGGAAAAATACACGCTAAAACATAGAATCTTAATTAAAGTTTGATTCTTTGCAGACATAATTGTTAAAATTCAAGCAACTCAATAGATAAAAACTAGAACTTTATAAGAAGAAACTGTGTAATAAAGTCTAGTAATAAGAATCTTGGATTCAAAAAGCTATAGATGCTTTAGAAAAATTACCAATTCTTAGAGAATCGTGTGGATTCTTGAAGAGAAACATGAGAAGCCTAATAGTTCTAATATGAAAATGCTGGTGACCAGAAGACAGAGCTTGTTGCAATTCGTTTTCGTCAATAAATCTGCTTCTATCTCTATCTACCAGCTGAAAGCTTATAATGACATCTGGGTGTGTCCTTAGTGGAAAATCAGAGTACCCATGTGAGTATCCACCCTACCCATATCCTCCTCCAGCATAGGGAGGTTACTAGTGTTGGTATGGCGGCTGCTGCTACCAACCGTAGCGATCACTTGAAGATGAAAAAAGCACAACAAGCAACAAGCTAACAAAACCAAGATTTCCATTTTAAAAAAAAAAGAATTAACCAAAAAAAGAAAAATGCTCCATAGCCATGGCAATACCTTTACCTCGACCCTGACCTTTACAAAGACCTGGACACAGACCTGCTGTATCTCTTGTATGGAGAAGGAGAACGACAATTCCTTGATCTCCTAGAGTAATAATCTGCTGCAGCATCAACATGCCAAAATAATCAAACAAACAAATACCAAACTAACATAAACCTTTCAAAAAAAATATCAAACTTTATCAAAATTTACCGGCATTAAAGCCAGTCTTTGGACCACCTTTGCGCCAATTGAAGAGGCAAATAGTGTCGGGGGATTCCCTGGACATGCCTAGAGCATCAACGAGGGTAGTGGTAAGCACAGATTCCTTCAGCCCATAAGAACCTCTTTCTCGGTCAAGACTTGGAAGGATGAGTCGTATACAGCTAAAATAGTCATCGGACTTGCAGAAAGTGTCGAGGAACTTTCAAAATTTAGAACGTTTGTTGGCCGAGGACTTGCCCTTCTTTATCCACTCGAACAGGCTCACCATTACACTAAACTTTGTTTCGTTATTTAAAAAAATATTATAAATTAGCTATTATTCTCTACAGGGGGTTTCATGTGTTCTTCCCATTTGTATATAGACAATAGTTGTACTATAGCAAAAGCCTAAATAAAGACAATACTTTTATTTAAATATCAAATTGGCCCCTCAATACTACAATAAGCTCCTTATCTTTTGACAGATTAATAAAAGACACTCTACATATTTACAGATACCTCCCTAATATTTTAAATAGTTAACAAATTAGTCCATATTTTAGAAAAAAATTAATTTAAAAATTCTAAATTTAAATTATATTCAAAGTATAATTTATTTATAGCTGTAAAATTTAAAATTTTAATAATATATTATATTAATATATCGATTTAGTTTTTAGAACTAAAGGTTAAATTATATTCAAAGTCTCTATTTTTAGAACTAAAGGTTAATTAAATTGCCCCCTAAACTTGTAGCGAATGGTCAAATAAGTTAAATTTAAACTTTTTCAATAAATAAGGACAATACTTTTATTTAAATATCAAATTGGCCCCTCAATACTACAATAAGCTCCTTATCTTTTGACAGATTAACAAAAGACACCCTACATATTTGCAAATACCTCCCTAATATTTTAAATAGTTAACAAATTAGTCCATATTTTAGAAAAAAAATTAATTTAAAAATTCTAAATTTAAATTATATTCAAAGTCTAATTTATTTCTAGATGTAAAATTTAAAAATTTAATAATAAATTATATTAATATATCAATTTAGTTATTCACCTATAATTAATTTTGAAATATTAAATTTTTATTTATTTATAAATTAATTTTATTTTTAAAAAATTATACATAACACTTGAATCTATCTATAGTTTGGAAATATAAATACATAATTTAATATATATATTAATATAATATATAATTAACCTTTATATAATAAACAAAAATATAATATTAAGCTAACGATGTAATAATATATTGTTAGGTTTTATAATTTTTAATATTAAAGTAATAAAAGTATAATGATTCAAAATTAATAATAATAATAATAATAAACTTAGTTTATTGTTATATTGTTTGACCGAATAGGGAGGTTGATTTACAAGTTGTGACTTTTTTTCTTATTATTTTCATTAATTAATAGATAAAAAGTTAAATTTTTATGTAAAAATTTAGAAATAATTTTTTAGTTTATTTCAAGAATAGTAAGATTAATATTTGGGAACATTTATGCATTTTATTTTTCTTTTAAAAAATAATAAGTTTCAAAATTTTTTATAGGGATCGTAAAGTAATTTTTAAAAATATAATAAGATTGGATAGAATTGACAGAACTCGTAAAATAGAAAAGGGTAGATCAAAATAATTTTAGAAGTAGGATTTAATTAATAATTAGTCTAAGTTCAAGATAGACTAAACATCTTACCTATGTAAAATATTATAGGATAGGAAATTACTTCAAATTATGACATATATATGATATTTGAACAACTTTCACCTGCTTCATCTCATTGGTTTATAACTTAGTGCCAGCTACGATTCTAGATTTGCTTCCCGAAGCTGAATATGCCAGCAATAAGAGAAGCAAAGAAAATGAGGAAGAGGAGCCATACCCTAAAAGGACAAAAGATTTCTGATCTATGCAGCCTGGAAATGAGCATGGTGCTTCTTTAGTTCCTTCGATCTCTTCATGTAAGTAATTGCTTATGCATTCCTGACATCTTGTTGATCTTTTAGAATATAAACTAATCAATTTTGATTCTAATTCATATTGGAATTACCTATATATGTTCTTGTGAAATAGAAGTATAGAAATTGTATATCAAATGTGGTTTTGTTTTATAGTTGTGATAATAATTATTGCACTATCTATTCTCATAAAAAGTTATCATGAATGACCAGAGGCGACGAGTTCATCAGAGGCGACCACCAAAAGTTGGACGTGTGCTTTTTTTTTCAGAATTTTCCATCTAATTGGAATGCCAAAAATTTATGGAATTTTTTTCTAAACGGTGGAGGATTGATGAGGTTTTTATCCCTGCTAAAGCGTTCCATAGACAAGTGAGATTTGGATTTCTTCGACTTACTAATATTTCAGACTGCCAAGCAGTGTTACGCTTTCTTAATGCGGTTTCAATTG
>CATIWO010849377.1:0-12688 GCA_949673435.1 Macaranga tanarius | reverse complement strand
GTTATGGAAGGTGATTTGCATCTTCATTAAAGCCCTCAAAGCTTTATAATAATGCCTCTAAATGGCCCTTTAATTTATATGGAATAAATTAGAGATGAAATATTCAATTCATCTAAGGAAAAAGAGGCCTTACGATCATTAGGGTAGATGGTCACGATCGTGAGGAGAGTTGGCCTTCACAAGTGAAACGAGAAGACAGAGCTGGATAAAATCTACCCTGCTCACGATCATAAGGTGTATATCATGATCATGACATTCTTTCAATTGTCAAAATAAACCTCCAACGGTCATATTTTCATCCCTCATGTTTGTGAGCAGGTCACAATTGTAAAGAGCTGTTTTCCTATAAAAAGCTGAAAGCTCTTTTAATGAAGATTGAAAGGACTGTTGTTGAAAGATTGTGCTTCCTAACAGCTAGTTTTTGATGCTTACTATAAATACAAGACCTAAAACTTCATTTAAGAGGTTATAAGAATTAGTGAAAGAAAAATTATTCTTAACAATTGTCAAAAGCTCTCACATTTATTACTCACTTTAAGTCTTTTGGAGTTTATCTTAAAGTTTGTCTTAATAATAAATAGTGGATTGTATATATATAATCTAAGGATGTCTAAAGGAGATTTTTATGATGCAAAATAGTGGTATTACTTTCAGTTTACTGTAAGTTATTAGTGTAACACTCCCAAATATCACATATAAACATGTGGTATAAGATTTTTTTTTATATTATATGAAATACATATACATCAAATCACATATAAATTGTTATATAATATATAACTTCTACCCAATATCATTTTTTTCTATTACTCATGGCTAAAATATATTTATAATATCAATAAAAACATATGATATATCTATGCAAATGAGGATGATGTCTAACTGCACTAAGCTTGCCTCTGGCCCACCTGAGGTCACTAACAAATGCAACTCCGAGCTTTTCCTAACTATGCTTAGAAACATATAAATGCAAGGAAATGAGTTTGATACTCAATAAGTATTTACGAAAATAAATCCACATGTTAACTTCTAAAGAACTAATTAATCCAATATAAATAAAAACACTGAAATTTTAGGCTATACAGTCTAGAACACGGCCGTGTTCCAATCCATATTCGCCTCGGTCCTAAACACACTCCCACACATGGCTTTAGACATGCCTGTGTTCGTGCCCGTATGCATCTCGATCTAAAATATACATTTTTACAATTTCATACACGGCCATGTACACGCCCGTATACTAGACCGTGTTGCTCTCGGTCCAAAATGCTTGAATTTACAAATTAGTACACGGCCTTGAACATGCATGTGTACTCACCCGTGTAGCTCTCAGGTTAAAATTCTCATTTAACACACATCTATGCTCTAACTTAAAACAAGTCGGGACACGCCCGTGTTATCAACCCGTGTCTCAACATACGGTTTGGGATACGCCCGTGTCTCAGCCTATTTTCTCAACCTAATAGGCATTCAAATACAATTCCAAGAGCATTCACAATCACAATACTATATTAGTACTACTCACTTCTCTAAACTTAATCTTGGGTGTCTCATTTACACCATATCACATCATTTCAAGCAATTCACATATATATATAATCCTCACAATCAACATATATAGAAATATAAGACAACAATATATATATTTCATCATAATCCTAACATTATTTATAACACCACACCACATCAAATGGCTAGCACAATCCCCAAAATTAAGCATCATTCACATTTCAATAACCCTTCATCAATTCACCACATATTCCATCACAAGTCTCAATATTAGCATATCACAATTCTTGCCATATCAATTGGCTTATACAAACTAAATATAATCAATTAATAATATTTATATAAGAATCAACTTATATATAGGCACTATATTAATATGCACTTACAATCAGCACTTTTCAATCAATTTATAATTATTAGTCCTATTGGCCTTGCCAATGGACACTTAGCCAATGGACACCATATTATTCAAACTTGCCGACGGTCACTTAGCCAATCGACATACTCAACAATTTACGTATGCCGACAGTCACGTAGCTAATCGACATACTTAACAATTTATATTGTCGACAGTCACTTAGCCAATCGACTTAATCATAGTTCACACTGTCGATGGTCACTTAGCCAATCAACTTAATCATAATTTACGTATATCGACGGTCACTTAGCCAATCGCCATACTCAATAATTCACATATGTCGATGGTCACTTAGCCAATCGATATAATCAATAATTTACGTATGTCGACGGTCACTTAGCCAATCGACATACTCAACATTTAACATAGTCGATGGTCACTTAGCCAATCGACATGTTAATCATACTTTACATAGTCGACGGTCACTTAGACAATTGACATAATCATATTTAATATAGTCGACGGTCACTTAGCCAATCGACATGTTCATCACACATCACATCCACGATTACTCACAAATATAACATCATTTATACCCAATGGACCAACTCAAGTTCACAATACATACGCACTTACAACCATAAATTCAATACCATCACATTTTATGTTTACTACGTTCAAGCATATACCTTACAATAATTTCATCAATATATACCTCATAGCAATTATATCAACCTCACTCTAGTATGCAAATACTAATCAAGTTGTAACGTATCGAGTAGTATCATAATTCAATATTCATAATTTATCCACATGCATTTCTTATCAATGCTAGTATATGTTCTAAACCAAGTCCACCATATATTTATTTGATATATCTCACAAGCATTATTATTCATATACAATGCTTAATTTATCAATTACAAAAACAAGAATAACATTTATTTAGCAATACCACATATCCTTGCATCTCATTTAATATATATAACAATAACTACTTACCTCAAGTGCTTTCAACCCCTTCAAAAGCAAAGTTTCTCCTAGTGATTAGTATCTCCTCTATACTTGTACTTGCCTACACATAATCATACATCAATACCACATAGCAAGCATGACCCTTGCATCCAACTCAATAGAATGCAACTAAGAGCAGCCCCATACTCTAGGTTCAATGTGCCCAAATAATTCACACACATATCTAAAAATTATGAAAATATTACTAAAGCTAGATATTACTTCAAATTCCAACTAGAATTACTCGATTTGGATTTGTGTGGAATTAATTATGGATTTTTAAGTAAAGTCGAGCAAAATAGAGCTGACAGCTTGAGCACGAAAATGTCAAGCCCTGCCAGTTGGTCTTAACAGTACAATTAGCTCTAGCTCAAAACATAAAAGTCGTAGAAGACACTCTAAAGTTTTCAGAGCATCAAACCTTCTCAAATCAGAGCTCTAAAACTCAAGATATGATCAAAATACTAAGACTGATGCATAATGAAAACAAAATCTGAAATTCACAACTAACAACCCTAATTCAATTAACTATAAACAACACTAATTTAATTAACTATAAATTAACACAAGGTTTACCAAATGATGCTCCCAAAAGCTTATAGATCTTCTAAAGCTTCCCAAATTAATGTTTAGATAAGTAAAGAAAAATCAACTCTCCCAAAGCCTCTCAATTCCCTCTTCTTCTTCCTCTCTACAATTTTCTCTACACAACACTTTCACACCCACACAATTACAATTAAATATACATATAAACACTTAAACCAATCAAAAGCATCCACATATCCACCCCTAAAGTCTTCCTCCCTTAATAATTATCACCAATTACTAATAATAATAATAATAATAATAATAATAATCCTAGATAATTATAACTAAATATCTCCATAATTCCTCCTAGGCTCCTTATTGAATTGAGTAAATTACACAATATCCCCTAACTTATTTTTGTGACAAATAACTCCAAACTTTATTTTCAATTTGGTCCCTCTCTACACTTATACTCATTTCCAAACTTAAATGTGGTCCAATATGTATAATGTTTGGTATGCAATACATACGGCATAAATACGTATGTTAGAGGGGCGGGTGTTATATTTCTCCCCTCCTTAAAGAAAATTTCATCCCCGAAATTAACTACTTATCAAATAAATGCTACTTCTTGAACTCAATTCCTCATTATCCTTATTGCTTAAGCTTCCATGATATCTTTCAATTTCTATATGATATATTCCAATTTTTCGACTCAAATCTCTGTCCAGCATACCAAATAATAATATTTTATGCCATTTCACATTTTATAACATCATATGCCCAAAGGAATTAAATTTTCAAAGGTACATAACAATATAAACATAATATTCAACATTATTTCTCACCATCTCTTCTCCGGTACCCGTGACCGGCATAATTTTCTCAGTGGAGATTGACACTTTGCTTTCACCTAACAACCTCTTCTATGATTCTTTTTATTGTTAGTCAGTAATTGGAAGACTTCAAACTTTATTGTTGTCCCACTTTGACACCTTATGATAAGTACATACCTAAATGATTAAATCATATTAGCTAATTTGGAATCATTAGATGAAATATTCGATTCATGAGATCCTAATTTCTTAGTACACATTCTGCTTCTGGTCTTGAAACCTTAACATGACTCATTGAATTTCATTCCCAAATCAATAATATAAACAAAAGAGTAATACTAATTGTTTTTTCTTGCTTCCTAAGTTCTTATTGTTCAACCTCAGTTTATTCCTTAATAATTATGCACAAAAGATAATACCTTCTTTCACCCCCTCACTCATTTATCTGACATAATATATAACCATATCTTCTGTAAGTTGTTCTTTAAAGTTACTACCACTCCTCTTGTAATTTTATCTTGATTATCCTTATTGTGGCTTTTAATTATTCATAACTACTACATAACTACACACTAGGCTTTATCATAAGAACCTAACGACAAAAACCCAAATTATGAGAAATCTATTAAAAATTTGACAGAATCTCCCCTAAAATATAGACATCTCCCTACTAAAGTAGGGCCAATCCTGCAATAAAAATAACTGCACTTCTATAATCAATCTCAATTGGGCTCGGTTATCCACCACACTATAATTACATATTGTCCCATGTATCTCAGACTAAATTTTCCTTTCCTTCAAAATCTTAAAATGCCCTTTTTATCCTTTTAAAGCTATATAAACTTCCTCATACTCAAATGAGCCTCAACCAACTCAGAGATACTCCAAAAACATACTTAACATTATCAATTCAATTCACAAACATAAGCTCAAAATATATTTATATCAACACAACATTTAATATTTGTCTAGTCACCTATTGTGATGCATTTAATATTCACAATCAACTCACATATAAAGGAATATATATATTCAATTATATGCATTTGCACTTCATCATCTCCAACATGCACAATCATTAATTCCATACAAGTAAAGTATAAATATAATCGATAAACGATCGAGTACACATCATATGAATCTCAATTCTTAATATTTTACTAAATGTTTGCATTCATCGTAATAATAAGGATAACATCTCACAATAATTCACATAAATGCAAGAGTTCATACACTCATATCCTAATCTCAATAATCGGTACTCGGTCAAAACTATTCTCATACAATCACATCGCTCTTAACATATTTTAGCTTATTTGAATTATCGACGGATACTTAGCCAATCGATACATTAATCAATTACTATTATTGACAGACACTTAGCCAATTGACATAGTATCAATATTCTTGTTGACGGATATTTAGCCAATCAATATAATCATCATTTCATATTATTTTCTAACTAGAGGAGAATCTCATCAAGTTGGTAATCAAATTATCTCTATAAAGTTACAAATATTCATGCCACTTTTTTAACAATTTAAGTGTGATGCATACTCATATGAATAAATGCATGAACTTATAAATTGATCTATCCATATTGATACAATTAGGATAAGCAAATTATATGTACCCATATCTCTTTTGGTTATTACAAGAGATTCTTATCTTATGTGGGCATACATTCTTACTTGACTCTGAATTAACCTTAAGACCCCATTGATATTGTTGTATTATTTCCATTTCCTCTCTTTTTTCGACCCTTTCCTCAATGATTTCATGGTACATTTCCCCCGGCACTACTTTGGCTCATTATTTGAGATTCTTCATCATTTTTCTTTCTTGGACAATCCACGATAAAATGTCCGGGTTGTCTATAATAAAAATACACTCTTGGTTTAGTTCTCTAACATTCTCCTAAATGAAGTTTACCGCAACTGTTGCACATTGAAGTTGTTGTACCATCCATAGATTGCTTTTACTAATGTTTTTTTATTATTTGCTTATCCAATACCCATATTGTATAATTCTCTCACTGATTGATCACATTGGTTCGTCCTACTTTTTTTGAATTAGCTTTGCTGAGTTCCAATGATTTTAAAAGATAAATCATCTCTTTTTCCAGTTAGTGTAGTAAAGGCACTTGTCATTCTCTTCTTATTGGTATCTAAAATACTCTTTTCTAATATCGTTTCCTCAACCCGTAGTGCCGCTTCCAAAAGATCTCTATAAGTTAGTGGCTTTACTGCTATTCTTTCTCTAATCTTAAGATTTAATCCCCTTTCAAATTTGTTTCTTTTCAATTCATCAGTGGCTACCTCTTCAGATGCGTATTTCGATAGCTTTACGAATTAGACTTCATAATCGGGCTATAGATAATTCTTCTTGCATTAAATTGAGGAATTTGAGTTTTTTCTTATCTTTGTATACAGTCGACATGTATTTATCGGCAAATTCTTGCAAGAAAATTATCCAAGTGATTGTCATTGGCACATTCCTACTCCCCAGCACTATATCCCACTAGTTCAAGGCATCTTGTTCAAACAATGACACCTCATAGCTGACCCTCTTTTTAGGAGTGCAATCAGATCGATTTAATACTCTTTCTGTACCCCTCAACCATTCTTCAGCCACCATTGGGTCAGTGGTTCCTATAAAAGCTTTGGCACCTTATTTTCTAATCTTCTCAAAATTCTCATCAAGAGTACTCTCATTCAATTTTTATGCCATATCTCGTACAGCGTGCACAAACTCTTGCCTAAATGGAGAATAAGGAGCTTATAGAGAAAGTGTTGTGATTGTTCACCTAATGCATGCATAGCACTTGCCTATGAACCGACTCAGATAACTCATCAAGGCCAGAGCGAGGCGCTTGGTGTCCATCCATCCTAATATAATTTAACACATATCAACTGTGTACAACTCATGATTTATGCATGATATGTCATGAATACATCATATTCTCATGTCCCAAAAGAATCTAATTCCCGCTCTGATACCACTTAATGTAACACTCCCAAATATCACATATAAACACATGGTATAAGATTTTTTTTCATATTAAATGAAATACATAAACATCAAATCACATATAAATTCTCATGTAATATACAACTTCTACCCAATATTATTTTTTCTTCTATTACTCATGGCTAAAATATATTCATAATATCAATAAAAATATATAAAAATATGCGATATATCTATGTAAATGAGGACGATGTCTAACTGCACCAAGCTCGCCTCTGGCCTACCTGAGGTCACTAACAAATACAACTCCGAGCTTTTCCTAACTATACCCTGAAACATATAAATGCAAGGAAATGATTTTGATAGTCAGTAAGTAGTTATGAAAATAAATCTACATATTAACTTCTCAAGAGCTAATTAATCCAATTTAAATAAAAACACTGAAATTTTGGGCTACATAGTTTGGAACACAGTTGTGTTCCAACCCGTGTTCACCTCGGTCCCAAACACACTCCTACACATGGCTTTAGACATGCCCGTGTGAGTCTCGGTCTAAAATATATATTTTTACAATTTTATACACGACCATGTACTAAACTGTGTTGCTCTCGGTCCAAAATGCTCGAATTCATAAATTAGTACACGGCCTTGAATACGCCCGTGTACTCACTCGTGTAGCTCTCGGGTTAAAATTCTCACTTAACACACGGCCATGTTCTAACTCAAAACAAGTCGTTTCCTCACACATGGCTAGGGACACACCCATGCCTCAACCCATATCTTAACATATGGTCTGGGATATGCTTGTGTCTCAGCCTATTTCCTTAACCTAAAAGGCATTCAAATATAATCCCAAGAGCATTCACAATCACAATACTATATCAGTACTACTCACTTCTTTAAACTCAATCTTGGGTGTCTCAATTACCCCATATAACATCATTTCAAGTAATTCACAGATATATATAATCCTTACAATCAACATATATAGAAATATAAGACAACAATGCATATATTTCATCATCCTTCCAATATTATTTATAACACCACACCACATCAAATGGCTAGCACAATCCCTAGAATTAGGCGTCATTCACATTGTAATAACCCTTCATTAATTCACCACACATTCCATCACAAGTCTCAATATTAGCATATCACACTTCTTGCTACATCAATTGGCTTATACAAACCAAATATAATCAATTAATAATATTTATATAAGAATCAATTTATATTTAGGCACTATATTAATATGCACTTACAATCAGCACTTTTTAATCAATTTATAATTAGTAGTCTTATTAGCCTTGTCGATGGACACTTAGCCAATCGACACCAAATTATTCAAACTTGCCGATGGTCACTTAGCAAATTGACATACTCAATAATTCATGTATACTGATGGTCACTTAGCCAATCAACATACTTAACAATTCACACTATCGATGGTCACTTAGCTAATTAACTTAATCACAGTTCACATTGTCAAAGATCACTTAGCAAATCGATTTAATCACAATTTACATATGTCGACAGTCACTTAGCCAATCGCCATACTTAACAATTCACATACATCGACGATCACTTAGCCAATTGACATAATCAACAATTTACGTATGTCGACGGTCACTTAGCTAATCGACATACTCAACATTTAGCATAGTCGATGATCACTTAGCCAATCGACATGTTAATCACACTTTACATAGTCGATGGTCACTTAACCAATCGACATAATCACATTTAACACAGTCGACGGTCGCTTAGCCAATCGACATGTTCATCACACATCACATCTATGATTACTCACAAATATAACATCATTTATACCTAACGGGCCAACTCAACTTCACAACACTTACGAATTTACAACCACAAATTCAACATATACCTCATAGCAATTATATTAACCTCACCCTAATATGCAAATACTAATCAAGTTGTAATGTACCGTAGTAGTATCATAATTCAATATTCATAATTTATCCACATATAGTTCTTGTCAATGCTAGTATATGTTCTAAACCAAGTCCACCATATATTTATTTAATATATCTCACAAGCATTATTGTTTATATATAATGCTTAATTTATCAATTACAAAAATAAGAATAACATTTATTTAGCAATACCACATATCCTTGCATCTCATTTAATATATATAACAATAACTACTTACCTCAAGTGCTTTTAACCCCTTTAAAAGTAAATTTTCTTCTAGTGATTGGTATCTCCTTTATCCTTGTACTTTCTTACACATAATTATACATCAATACTACATAACAAGTATGACCCTTGCATCCAACTTAACAGAATGCAACTAAGTGCAGCCCCATTCTCTAGGTTCAATGTGCCCAAATAATTCACACATATGTCCAAAAATTATAAAAATGTTACTAAAGTTATATCTATGAGTTACTTTAAATCCAATTGGAATTACTTGATTTGGACTTGTGTGGAATTAATTATAAATTTTTGAGTAAAATCGGGCAAAATAAAGCTGACAGCTTAAGCACAAAAATGTCAAGCCCTACCAGTCGATCTTAACAGTAAAATCAGCTCTAGCTCAAAATATAAAAGTTATAGAAGATACTCTGAAGTTTCCAGATTATTAAACCTTGCTTAAATCAGAGCTCTATAACTCAAGATATGATTAAAAAATAAGACTGGTGTATAATAAAAATAGAATCCGAAATTCACAACTAACAACCCTAATTCAATTAACCATAAATAAAAACAAGGCTTGCCAAATGATACTCCCAAAAGCTTATAGATCTTCTAATGCACCCCAATTTGATGTTAGATGGGTAAAGAAAAATCAACTCTCCTAAAGCCTCTCAATTCCCTCTTCTTCTTCCTCTCTACAATTTTCTCCACATAACACTTCCACACCCACACAATTACAATTAAATATATATATAAACACTTAAACCAATCAAAAGCCTCCACATGTCTATCCCTAAAATCTTCCTCCCTCAATAATTATCACCAATTACTAATAATAATAATAATAATACTAGATAATTATAACTAAATATCTCTATAATTCCTCCTAGGCTTCTTATACAATTGAGTAAATTACACAATACCTCCTAACTTCTTTTTGTGACAAATAACTCTAAACTTCCTTTTTAATTTGGTCCCTCTCTACATTTATACTCATTTTGAAACTTAACTATAGTCCACTACCTATAATGCTTGATATGCAATATATACGTCATAAATACGTATGTTAGAGGGGCGGGTGTTACAATTGGAAATATAAGTACATTATATTACCAATTCCAGCACTAGCTAGCTTAGTATAACATGTCATGCCTGCTCACCAGCTAGCAGAGTGGGTGTGACAATCTTTTGATATTAGAGCCTAGGTTTAAAGAGCTTAGGGTAAAGAGTTAGGTTGAAAGAGCTTGAGTTTAACAACTTGCCTAGAAATTCAATATTGAGAGGTTTATGAATTATTTGACATAGGATTATGATGTGTTTATCTTGGAGTATGGAAGAATATGAGGAATATTGAGGATAGTATTGCAAATTTCGAGAACGAAATTTCTTAAGAGGGGAAGAATTGTAATATCCTGCCCTAAAGGTTAATTGGATAACATATAGATTTATAAACTAAATTACATTAGAAATAAGTTTTGAGGACCTAATAGGTAATTTTAGAAATTTGAGGGACTAAAGTGGATATTTTCCAAAATGATATTTACAAAAAAAAAGGTTTCTTCAGTACGCCATTTTTTATTTCCTTCTTCCTTATCTCCTTCGTCATTTTCTTCTTCCTGTAGCTTCATCTCCTTCGTTTCTTTTACTTTTTCTTTTAACTTTTAATTTTTCAACTTCAAACAATCAATCTAAGCTTTTGTTTGCTGATTCAGGATTGATATGTACGGATTCTTGGTAAGTTAAACTATATTAACTTTTACGTTTTTGGTTTATAAAAGAACATTTTGATGTTAATCTGTTTTATTGAGTTTTAAGCATTAGTTTATCAAAATTGACCTCTATGATGTTTAAAATGATGTTTTGAATTGATTTTAGTTAGATTTTAAAGTTTTTGGGCAATTCAGAGTGATTTTCAGTGTTTTAGGTCGTAAAGGCAATGCCTCAGTACAGAGGTCATGCCTCTATGCAGAGGAGGTGCCTCTGTGGGTTCCTAAGCCTATAAAACCCTATTTTGATAATTTTCGGACCATTTTTTAGGTCCTAAACCCTATCCTTTAACCGTAGATCAACTTAAGTTGAGTAGAATTAAGATTTAAGCTTGTATTCTTATGATTTTACTTATGGATGTTAGGATTAGATCCAGTTGAAGCTGTAGAACCTAGGTCAAGGCCAGCCAACTAGATTTTGGCTCAGCAAGCTTAGATGAGTGGATATATGTATATAAAACTAGTTTTGAAACCAAGTATATGTAAGAATATGTTTGTAAGTTTTGATAAAAGTTTTCTATGATTTACATCTGATGTTTCCTTACAAATATAATTTTATTAAATATTAGTTTACAAAGCATGGTTTTACAAGTTATTTAGCTTTTATATCATAATTGGGAACATATGATATATAATTATTATTGATATAGCAAAAGTTATTTAAAGCAAGGATATGTTTGGTATTTTAGTACAATGATTATGTTTCAGCTTTATACAATTATCAATTTTATGATTTATTAAGTATGTTTTAATAGCAGTTTGAGAAATGTGAATGATTTGGTTTCATGGACAAAACTATACACTCATATTATACCTTTTGATTGCACCATGATGACTGGTGTTTATTCAGCAGTATTATTATGTATATGATTATATCAACAATATTATCTAGCAACTGTCTTGGGGACAACACCTGGTTGTATATATAGCCTTGAAGGCATACAACCTGGTGGTCTAGCTCTGCACATGCGTATGACTAGTAATATATATGTATACTCATGGGCTGCCAACGTCATCATTGCGCCCATTATGTTAGCACAATCCTTTGGTTACATTTTAATGAGTGTATGGGACAATATTTTACAAATGTTATTTCCCAGCTTATCTCAGTTTTTATAGCAACTGCTTAGCTATGATATGATGTTATGCAGCTTATTGATTATTATTATATTCAAAGCAGTTTTATTGATATCGTTATAATTACTTTAGCAGATAGCTAGTGTTTCCACTTTAAATTATGATATTTATATTTAGTCCACTCACTGAGTATTTTTATACTCACCACTCTTATTTTAAAATGTTTTTAAATCCAGTAGAGTATCCACGATAGTAGCTCATAGGACTTGTATTGGGTTGTCTACCTGGTATCTAGAAGAGGTTGCACCAATCAACTCTATTTATAGTCTTTTGGAGTTTATCTTAAAGTTTGTCTTGATAATAGATAGTGGATTTTATATATATATAATCTAAGGATGTCTAAAGGAGATTTTTATAATGTATAATAGCACTATTACTTTCAGTTTACTATAAGTTATTGG
>CATIWO010849270.1:0-10913 GCA_949673435.1 Macaranga tanarius | reverse complement strand
TAGCAAAGTGTTTTTAAAAGAAAAAAATTATCTCTTTTATTTTACATATTGTTTTGAGAAACTAATTTAGACCTTTTTACACATTATTATTTTTATATTTTAGACAAAAGGTTGATGAAAGAATCCTTAATTTTTTTTTTTTTCAATTTCAAATACCATCCTAATTTTTTTTTTCTTTGAAAGCGATACCATCCTCATTTTCACTTTACTACAACTTAACATTTAAACATTTTAAAACGGAACAAATAACTCTTTATTACTTGCATTTAAAATAATAATGGAGACTCATTTAAAATATCATCCAATAATATAATGACAGGTGACAATTTTCTTTAATATTTTAAGAAAAATAATAATCAAATACTTAAGGGTTAATTACACATCTCTAAGGTTTGACCAATTACACTACCAGGTCCATATATTTTTAATAATTAATTTAAACATCCCTAAAGTTTTACTCTATTAAAACTATTACATCCCTACCATTTAATTTACCGTTAAATGAACCAATTTAAAAAAATTAAAAGTTCTATTTCATCCCTAAACTTATAATATAACTTTAAATTCATCCATTGTCTATATATATATATATATATATATATATATAATTTATTTGTTTTTATTGTAATAATAATTATAATAACTAAATAATTTCTATTTTTAACATAAAAATAAATTTTAAGTATATTAATTTAGAATTGGCACTACTTTAATGCGATTATATAATCGATACTATATTAATTAGAGTTTATCATATTGACATATAATCAATCTATTGATTGTGTCTGTGCTAATACAATCGACTTATTTACACTGATTATAATTTGTCATACCGGCTTGCACTCAATTTTGTATTTGGCACTGTACTGATGCAATTTATGTAACGATGTCACACCAATTAAGGTTTACCATATTAATATGAACTCAATTTTTATAATTGGTACTGTGTTTGAATGGTGTTTGCCATACTGAAATAGATTTTTTTTAATGAGATTTGATAATTTTAATTTCCGAAAGACTTGTATATGTATGTGTGTGTATATATATATATTTGAATCGTTTAATTTGAACTGTACATTTTTTATCTTCACATAAATTTTTTATTATTATTATACTACATCATATAAAAAATAAATATTACAATATATATTGTAATATTTATTAAAAATATGTATTAATTTTAATAAAGAATGATGAATTTAAAATTATATTATAAGTTTATGGACTAAAAAGAACTTTTGATTTTTTTAATTGGTCCATTTAATAGTAAATTAAACGGTATGGATGTAATAGTTTAACGAAGTAAAACCTTAGGAATGTTTAAGTTATTATTGAAAACATAAGAGCCTAATATTGTAATAGGTCAAATCTCAGGGATGTCATAGTAATTAACCCAATACTTAAATAGAAAATTAGTGAAAACTCCATTATTTTTATAACATTTGTACCCTTGAGGCACTTGATGTCAGTATAATTAAATTAATAAATTAATTATAAATAAAATAAAATTGAAGTGAAAGGAAGTCTAAGGACTAAACTAAATGGAAAGAAAATGTAGTTAAGTTAGAGTGTGGGACTAAAAAGAGAAGAAAAGAAAGATAAAGGATTAAAAGAAGAAGATTTTGGTGAGATGGCAATTGTTTAGAAAAGTTGGAGGTGAGGTGTCCTCTTCAAGAAGAAGTATAGACACTTGTTGTCATTAAAAAAATATTAAAAAAAGGGAAGAACACTTCCTGTAAAAGCAAAAGAGCCTTATGCTAGAGGATGAAGAGTAAAAAGATGAATAAAAGGGTCAGGGGCTAAAGAATTAGCTAGTGAATAAAAGGATGAAGAGTAAAAAGATGAATAAAAGGGTCAGGGGCTAAAGAATTAGCTAGAGGAGGAGAAACTTGCAGAGGAGCAACAACTAATTGAGAGGAAGATCAATCAAAGAAAGCAAAGTTTCTAAAAATTCATGAGTGGATTTCTACTTTACATCTTCAATTTTTGATAATTCTCCTTGAATTCCTTTAAAAATATAATGATCTAGAACTTGTCAATTGACCAAATCTTCCTTTGTTGTTGTTGTGTATCTGACTTATTTCTAATTTTCAACAATTCTATTATGAATTCCTTCATTCTTGAAAACAATCATTCTTCTTAATTTCAAGCATTTGCAAGAGTTGTTTTGTTGATGTTTTTTGAATGTCGTTCTAGTTCTTTTTGGAAGTTGAATTATCATGCTAAAATCTTTTACGTCTTTGCCCAAAACCCTTTAAAAATCAGTTCTTAATTTAATTAATATGTTCTCTATAAAATATGTGTTAAACTACAATTTAAGGTTCATTAAAGCTTAATAAATGTGCAAATTCTATGGGCAAACACTTGTGAATGTGTGAAACCTAAATATAAGCATGTTATTATGAGTTCTAAACCTAAATACATTGATTTTGGACTGAATTTATGTGTTGTCGAAGTGCAAAAACATCTACATGTCGATCAGATGATGCTTGAATGATATAACGGTGCCTTAGTCTGTTGAGGCGGCACCTCAGTACACTGAGACATCTCAGTGCCACTAAGGATGTGCCTCAATGCCATTGGGGAGGAGGTGCCTTAGTGCCTTGCTCCAATAATCAAATAGCATAAATCTTCAAAAACGGCAATGTAACCTCAACCGAAAATATGTATACACACATATGAACACTTAAGTCACTAAATACAATAAAAAAAAGGAAACAAATGAGACCTATTTTTGTATAAACATGTGTAACTAAATTTAAAGGTTTGTATATGCATATATACAAGCATTATCAATTCAAGAAATGGTTTCGTAACTTAAGAAATAGAGAAGTTAAAGTGAAAATGTTGCAATATCCAAATTCTAAGTGAATAAGGAAATTATTCAAGTCTCTGACATACAGACTAAAGATATAAAATGTTCTAATTGAACCAATTATGAGAATACTTCTGGAACTTACAACAAAAATGTTCAAATGACAATGACGTCGATGAATTATAATTACCCAAGTGTACACTTGTTTCCTACTTAGGAAATGTACAATCTTCACAGTTAGATATAAACTAACATATAAATGATAAATGAGAATATGAAAAGGTTGTGGCGATAACTATGATAAAGAAAGATGTGTGGCAATAATAATAATATATTGATACATGAGAACTTTAAATATTGATATAACAATGAGCACAAGCACATGTGGCACTAAGTGATAGTAAAACTTTGTTTGGAACATCGTAAGGTTGGTAGATGGGTACAGTCGATGCCTAAGACCAGGTGCACATCTTACCTTGTAGATGTAAAACCATGCCTAGGGTATATATATAGTTGTTGCTTGGGGCTAGGTGCATATTTTCCTGAGGTTTGGCATTCACGAGAAATTGACTAAAATGTAACTCTAGCTCCAAACGAGCAATATAAGTATAATAGGGCCTTATTTGAGGTATTATTCTTTAGGTCATGTTAGCGCAACCTCTAAGGCTAAGCCAGAACATTATTAATGAGTAAATGTGGTAACCTTTGATGTGGTGATAGTATTAGCCACATTGATATCTACTTGTGCATATGTTGCAGTGCTCTGTATTTAATGTAAATACATCTAAATCTTGTGATGCTTTTAATAAAATTATCAAAACTTTTTAAAGCTTAATCGAATATCTTAATAAGTATCAGAAACATATGAGTTATAGTGAAGAGCATGAGCTTGAGGAGCTAAAATGGCAAGTACGACCCAGTCGTACATGAAACTTTTAAGATGTGTTGAATAATAAAAAAAAAGATAATGAAATAAATACTTACACCTTTTTGAGATTATATAAAGCATTGAGAGTTCATGATAAGTGATCAAAAGAAAGAGCCCGTGAATCATAAGTAGAAATTTATTAATTTAAATATATTAACCTGCGATAATAAAAGAAGTGTTACTTGATAATATAATAATTATTCATGACTTTTATTCTGAGATTGGTTATTGTGCATTTTTCTACCGAGTGTACTTCTTGTCATTATTAAAAACTATTAAATTAATCCATTGCATTCATATTCCTACTGTTATAATTTGTTCTTTGGAATCCTTCCTATGGTGTTGTTGGATTATACATATATGTACTCTATTTAATCCAATAAGTATTTTCTCTTGGAAATACTTGCTACTCCTTTTTATAAAATTTTCCAAAGTAACGGATTATAATGGGTAGTTGTATGAAAGGTAACTTGGTATATGACGGGTGAAGCAAGCTATGGGAGCCTTAGGAGTAAAGTCTACTAGAATATTATATTATAGAAATGTTATATGTTTTAGTAGTCTTTATTCAATAGTTTTGTAATGTGATATTTATGTATAATTAAGAAACAGAATTTGAATTGGTTATCTTATAATAGTTATGTGTAACGATGGAACAAATTTATATGTTTAATTTAGAAGAGTTAAATAGTAAATGGATGAGATAAAAGTGATACTCAGCTACACCAGTACTCGAGTTAAGTAGGTTAAGGGAGTGATTTTCTAACAAGGGTATTGTTAGGGTTGAGTGTTATAATTTTCTTCTTTCTCCTTCACCATTGTTGTTTTCATCATTTTTTAATATTGGTTTTCTAGCATAACCAAAATTAAAAATATAATTTCAATTAATTAACAACATTGAAGAGGTAAAAACCCATAAAAGCAAATACATATCTTATGAAACAATTTTGAAAAGGGTAGTGATAAGTGTCTCGGTCCGAGACAATCTCGGACCGGGATAATTACCACTTTGGCTCCCCATTTTACAGGGGGCCAGAAATATTTGGAGGGTTAAAAGGTAATTTTACATGTAAAATTATATTTTTATCCCTCAAAAAATTTTCAATTTCTTATAACAGGAGGGGCAAATTGATAATTTGCCCCTCCCGCGTTGTGTCTCGACGTACCCTTTTGAAAATCCAGACATAAAATAAAAAATGAATATGAATATCGAGCAATCAGTTAATGGAATCCCATCAGGGCTCTTTTTCAAAAATGACATTAACATGAATATCCTAAGACTCCTTCTTAGTCTCAACGCTGGCATGACTACTGGTGCTACCACTGTATCTACCATAATTGGTAATCACCACAATAGAATCAAGAACAAGAAAAATAACTTGCAGTGAAGGTGTAAATGGTCAAGGCTATGTAGCAAAGCTTACAAACAAACTCGTAAACAACCACATTTATTAGTTCATTAATAAGCTTGTTTAGTATAAAAATATATGAATTAATTTAAATGTTAGTTTTAGGTAGTAATATTAAGTAAATATAGTTTAATAAATATACTAGTTTTAAGTAAATATGTTTTTAATTTATTAAGTAAATATTATATAATACTAATTAGCGTTAAATAAATATAATAATAATTTTATATTAGTATAAAGTATTAAAATGTATATATTACAAAACTATGTAGTTCTATGATATATGTTAGTATTAACATTAAATATTAGTATTAAGTAGATCTCTTCTTATTCAATAAAATTATACAATAAATTTTTTTTTTACTTAATAAAAGTTTGTGTCACAATAAAAGTAATGTCCTTAGAAACTTTTTTATTTAACAATTAACACTGATCTAACTTTTTTTATTTTAAATTGATAATTATTAACAATTAACATGTCCAACTAACACTGATCTAACTCTTTTATTTTAAATTGATCGAATTAGTACTAATAATTAACTTATACGAGTCGTACCAGTTTTATTATAACTCAAATTGAATTAATAAATCACTATTAATAATTCATTTATTCGATCAGTTCTAATTTGATTAATATTACTCAAATTGAAATGATTTATTAATACTAATAATTGATTTGTTTCAATCAGTATTAAATTGAATTAATCAACCTTACTAATTTTATTCATGTTATAATTAAATAGATTAGTTAGTACTAATAATTGATAAATGCAATTAGTTTTAATTTGAATAGTAATAATATTAAATTAATTACTTAATATTAATTGGATTTAAGAATCAATCAAACTATGCTTTAATTTAGTATTTTTTGTTTAAAATATTTTTACACTAAAATCTATTTATAAAAATAACTAATATTTATGCATACAAAAATAAAATAAAAGAAAATTAGTAAATTTTAACCATCAAACTTTCATTTTCTTATGATATTTAATAAAATTATCAATACTATTTTAAATGTTATTTTAAAATTTTTATTAAGAAATAAATTTTTTATATTTATGAAGGTATATTTTTCCATATTATAAGGACTTGTAGCCACTTTAATGTTATATTCTCATATACAATTCTTTTCACACTGAATGAGTAATTAAAATCAGACGAAAATATCCAATTCACTCTTAATAAATTTTGTAAATATATAAGTAAATGAATGTGAGAGTTATAAATAAAATAGAGAAAAATTAGCTTATTTAAAAAGTTTGCTACAACCAATGGTCCAATGTATTGAGATTCTAAATTTTTTATATTTAATGTAGAGATTTTAACTTTTAAATCTTAACATTTTTAAGGGTATTTTAGTAAAAAAATATAGAAAAGCACATTAATATTCTTAGATTTCAATGTAAAATGTCATATATGCCCTTTCTAGCAAAAATTTATGGCTAAATTTTATTTGTTTAGCATCATTCTAAGAAAAAATTGAATACTTTGGAATTGTTTTGTTAATTGATTCATTCTTTTTATTAGTATACTGTACACAAATACAAAAATTAAAAGGATATATTTATTTACTCAAGCGCACTTGCACTCTATTATTAAATAAGAATAATATATTTTTCATACTTTATATTTAAAAAATAAATGAGTGATAAATATGTGAGTGAGCCTATTTTTACCGCGCACTACAGGTGGTTCACGACTTCAGCACCAGGATTAAGGCTGAATATGCTTTTTAAAAGGGCGGATTGAGAACCCTTTTTTCAGACATTTCTAGAGAATCCTCGTGCAATTGGAGTAGCAACCCGATTGTTTGGAAATGGGAAACATATTTCCAGTACTGCAAAAAATTTGTTCCCTTTGTCAGAGATTCTGAGTTCGGAAAGTGGTTTTTACTTAGCTATTTCTTGTTATACAACACCTAGACGCTTATTGCATCACTCTAGTATTAGTTTTATGATGGAACATAAAATATAAACATTTACAACATTCATAACAAGTAAAATATACATAAGATATAGCCATTCACCATGACACAATAAATAATGGAGAAATGGATTAAGGATACATGACTTTGATCAATTCTAATTAAAATATCCGAAAGATAAAGAAGGCAAAAAATAAATCTAATTCTAGATCTAACGAGCATGTCAAATCATTCATCCACATCATACCTTCAACCACAAACCATTGCATTCATCACATAACATCAATCAAGCAAAAACATCAAATCAAGAATTGAACAGGCAAATGTACAATTGAGTTTAATAAATAAATAAGTGATAGAATAAAATAAAAATGTAAAGGACTGAAAAGTATGCATGGGGGATAAGGTACACACTATGGAAATGCAAAATCTAAAAATATAAATTTTTAATGAAAGTAAGCGAAATACATGTTTGATGGCAAAATTAAACCTTTTATATGAAAATTGATTAGAAACAGAAAATGGTGTCAACATGATGTATTTGTAATGCAAAAATAAAATTTTTAAATGCCATGAATTAAAATGAGATTTTTATCATAATGATGTCATGAAAATATAAATTTTATAATAAAAATTTGAACTTTAAATATGCAATGTAATTTTTAAATTCAATAGTGGGAAAAATGTCCAAAATAACAAAAAGGTGCAAACCTTATACTAGAAGAATCTTTAAAATGCAAAGAATAAAAATAAAAAATGTAAACTTTAATCTTAAAAATGTCTTTTTACATGGAAAGTATGATTTTTGGTAAAAATGATAAAAATATGAAAAATTATGTAAAATGTAGAATTTGGCTTAAAAATATAATTTTTACATGAAGAGCATGAAAATACAACAAATAGAATAAAAATATAACTTTTAATATAAAAATGTAATTTTAACATAAAAAACGTGATTTTTGCACGAAAATGACAAAAAAATACAAGAAATAATGTAAAAATACGATCTTTAACCTAAAAATATAATTTTATACATGAAAGAGATGATTTTTAGACAAAAATAATAAAAATATTAAGAAAATATGCAAAAATGCAACCTTTAACCTAAAAGATGTAATTTTCACATGACGATATGATTTCTTTCATAAAAATTATGAAAGTAAATAATAATGTAAAGATGTCAACTTTAGCCTAAAAATACAACTTTTACATGAAAAAAGATGATTTCTTACATAAAAAATAATGAATATCAGGAATGATGTTAGAATACAAACCTTAGTTTAAAAGGTGTAACATTGACATGGAAAGCACAAATTTTAAATAAAAAAATAACAAAAATATAAGAACATGACCTAAAGATGCAATTTTTAGTCTAGAAATGCAAATTTGATATAAAAAATGCAATTTTCACATAAAAGATGCTAAAAATAATATAAAAATGCAATTTCTAATCTAAAAATGCAAACTTCATATGTAGAATGCAATTTTTACATAAAAAATGCTAAAAATACTAAAAATAATATAAAAATATAATTCTTAATCTAAAAATGCAAACTTTACATGAAAGATACAAACTTTATGCTAACAAAATAAAAAGGATGCAAAAAGAATGAACAGATGCAAACTTTAATTAAAAAATACAATAAAAGTAAATAAAAAGTGGTCTTTTACGCCAAAAATGAGAAAAATATAAGAAGTACCATAAAGATGAAAATTTTAATCCCAAAAATATGATTTTTGATATCAAAATACATAAATACATGATTTTGAATATTAAAAATGCAAAGTTTTCAAGATTCAAACATATGTGTATAGACTTAATTCTATAGGACCCATCAAAATTATAAAAAAATACACAAATAAATATAAAAAATCACAAATCAGTCATAAAAATAAAGCAAATACTCCCGGACAATTATCCCTTCTTCACCTCCATTACATATCATATACCAAACAACTTCTCAATACAAATCACAATTACAAAAATAAAAAAGAAGAAGTGGAAGTAGAGAATGTAATTTACAAGGAATAAACGTGCAAAAATACTTTTGGGTCCTTACAAATGGATTTGGCTAGGCCTTTTTTGTTAAACAAGATTTGGAAAGTCTTAAAGTTTTTTTAATTTTTAGGCCATCCTCACCAAAAAGAAATGCAAAGTGACGTGAACCATATGATTTACACCTTTGGAGTGTGCTTTAACTAAGATAAAAGTATGCTTGGTGCAAGAAAAATCTAGATCAACCCTAAATTTGAAGAAAAAAATGGGTTTTCGGTAAAAATGGACTACGGATCTCTAGCGCAGTAGAGTCTCCCCAAATTTTCTAAGAAAAAAGTCCCTCAAAAAATGAACAAAAGGCTTGCTTATATTAAAAGAGGTAGCTCAACCAAAGGTGCACGCCTTTGGTCAAAGGCTCACGCCCTTGGATGTACCACCTAAAGGTATATGCCTGTTTTCACGAAAAGGTTGGTCTTCTAGGGTTTTTCAGGCTTTCATAGTCCCTTTTCAGAATTTTCAGACCTTTTTCAAGCATAAAGTTTGAAACTTTACTAGTTTTTGAAGGCTGAAACTGCCTTTTTAGGGTTTGGGATGGTTTAAGCAGCTCTCAGAGCTTTAACCGATGTTCCCGTTCATTTTTCATCGAAAGGTTTCATTACTGGACCACTTTAGAGAACCATTGAAATTTTAGTATCAACAATTGCCCTCTGCTTTATATGTGCTGATTAAGCGTATTTGAGAGAGGCCTAGCTTATGTTAGTACTTGTGAAGTAAGAGAAGAGTGAGATGTACGGTGTTAGAATACTTACTTGTACTTACTTGTTAGTGATGTATTATTGTTGTGAGTTGAGTTGTTGGTTATCGTGTAGCTGTTATGAGCGTCGGACAGTGAAAAGTCATCATTTTGAGATGTCGTGTAGCTACTGTGAGTATTAGGTAGGGCTGACAATTTGTGACACGACCCGATTAAACGACACGAAGTTAAATGAGTTTGGGTTGAGCATAAATGGATTCGGGTCGTAGGCAAGTCAACCCATTTAAAACACGAATATAATCGTGTTTCAACGGGTTGAACCCGCGTAACCCTTTAAACACGCATAAATACATTTAATAAATGGGTTACATGATTAACTGTTAACCCATTTAAATACGTATTAACACGTTTAATAAACAGGTTAATACGATTAATTAGTAACCCTTTTAAACACAAATTAACCCGTTTATAAATATACTAATTAAATAAACTTCAATTAGTATTTAATATTTATTCTTTTTATTTTTTATATGATTTTTTGGGATTAATAATTATATTTTATATAATTATTATTATTTGAATAATTGCATATATATATATATATATATATGATAAAATTGCATATAATAAATTTATATAATAACTATAAAATCACTTTAGTATTATATAATATTAAATTAATATTAATTAAACATAATAAAATTGAAAAACTATTATATAATGTTAGTACATTTGTTTTAAGATAATTTATATGATTTTAATGTTGATAAATTTAATAAAATTATGTAATTTTAATAGTATTATATGATTGTAATTCATATTAAAAAAATATTAAGAAAATATAATAAAAATTTAGTAAAAAAATTGCATAATTTCTCATGGAACTATGTATATATTTTTAGTGTATAATACTACTATTGAGTTTAAAAAAAATTAACTCATTAATCTATTAACTATAAGATTACTAAATAATAAATACTAAGTATCAATGAACTACTAAGATTACCATAAGATTACTAACTATTGAGTATCAATTATAACTAAAATGTTTAGTGAATGGTTTTTGTAAATTAATATTTGTCTT
>CATIWO010849001.1:0-17618 GCA_949673435.1 Macaranga tanarius | reverse complement strand
TACTTAAATTAAAATAAAATAACAAAACTAACTAAATTAACTAAAAACTAACTAAACAATACAATTCTAAACTAAATATGCAATAAAATAAAGTGCGCAACATATACATATTTCACACTCATCGGTATTTGAATTAGTTATGACTATTTTATTTGATAATTCATATATTTATTAAATAAATAAGAATTTGGCAAGTATTTCTTAATATTATGGGGAAAGATAGTTATATGACATTATAGTAAAAATAAATTGAGAGTGAATAAATTATTTTCTTGAGAAGAAAATGATGAAGGGAATATATTGAATTCGATGAATCAAAGTGTAAGTGAAATGTGTAGTGTATGTAGTTGATGTGTGGTCATAGGAAGGAGTTATAAAGAGTAGAGAAGAAAGAAACAACTATAAGAACTTCCCATTGGTTGAGGTGGCAAGTAATATGAATTATTATATATGTTAAAAGGGTTAGATTGTGATTTATTTCATTGACAATAGAAGGATAATAACGTTGGTATTGCTTTGGAATATCAATGTTCATATGTATGAGATTGGTATAGAGATATTTTATAAATGAAAGAGTTTTGAATGAATGGGTGACTAAGTAAATAAATAGATGATTAAATATATATATAGTGAAATGTATGATTGGATATGCTAAGGACAATGTTGTAAGTGATATTATTATATTTTGATGAGAATTGGTGTGAAACGGTTGTATTGAGATTGTGGATTTGCTAATTTGGGTGAAGCAATATCTATTGTGAATAATGCTTAAGAATATAACAATATGTGATTGTGTAGTGCTATGTTGTGTGGTATTACATACATGATTATGAAACTGTTGTGAGAAATGATAATGCAGTGAATTGAGAATGACTATTGAAAAGTGAATGATATATATTATATGAATAGTGAAAGCCATTTAATATAGCATAGATTGAAATATGTTATGATGAAAATGTTGTATATTGATTGAATGTAATGTGGATATTGATTAATGGTGAGGAAATGTAAAGTATACGTATAATAGTAGAGACTGAGCCGGATGGATAGCCTCTACTGATTATGACTTGGAAAGTGTAGAATTGAACGAAATGTGAGGAAAATGTATGATAGTGGAATTGAGCCGGGCAGATAGTCCCCATTGTTTATGTGAGATAGGCAAGCTGAACCGAGCGTATAGCTACCCATAAATGATATATGAGAAGTAAGACTGAGTCGGGTGGATAGTCTCAGTATGCGGCCACTTATAAAATTATGATTGTGATGAATAAGCCAAATTGGCTAAGTGTGAGGCAATTATATAAGAATGGTTCCGACCGGATACCAAACAAAGAAATTGAGATGCGAGGGTATGCATTCTTGCATTTATGTAAATTATTGTGAGATGTTATCTTTATTATTGTGATGAATCCAAGCATTAAATAAAGTATTGAGATTTGAGATTCGTGTAATGTGCAATCAATTGCTTATTGATTATATTTATGCTTTTCTATTATGGAATTAACAGTTGTGGAAGTTGGTGGCGATGAAATGTAAATGCACATTTGGATATATATATATATATATATATATTATCCTTTATAGGTGAATTGATTGTTAATAATAAATATATCACAAAAGGTGACTATATGAATATTAAATGATGTATTGATATAGATATATTTTGAGCTTGTGTTTGTTAATGAATTGATAATGTTAAGTATGTCTTTGAAGTGTTTCTCAGTTACTTTGAGCCTCATTTGAGTGCGGGATAGTATGTAATTGTAGTGTGGTGGATAACTGAGCCAATTGAAATTATTTATGGAAGTGGAGTAGTTTTTATCGCAGGTCAATAGTAGGGAGTTATCTATATTTTAGGGGAGTTTCTGGTGAATTTTCGGTAGATTCCTCATAAACTATGTTTGGTCATTAGGTTCTTATGATAAAGCCTAGTATGTAATGGATGAGTTATAATCTATGAGTTGTGTTACGAAATGTTGAGGATGGTGTGGGTATGCTACAAATAGGTTGCTAATTTAATACCATGTGATATTAATTTATACATGATGAATGTCTATAATAACTAGTTCAGGAATAAAGAGATTCTAATAGTAACGGTGAAGTGAAATGGAGTCGTCATTAATAAATAAGCATCATAGAAAGTAAAAGAGCTATTAAAGTATAAATAACCATATCTTTTTCCGGAAGATAGTGAGTTATTAAATTTCAGGGAGGAAATTTTATAAAGAGGGGAGAATTGTAATGCCTGCAAAGTGGGGGCATGCAATTTTAATGCATTTAAATTAATGTTATTTGTTAGGAGTGGACATGATGCATTAGAAATCATTATGCATGAAGTATGTGAATTTCATGGATATTGCGAGTATTTACTTATTAAGTTATATATGAACCATTGGGGTATGTGGTTAGAGAGTGGTAGTAACACCCGTATTTTTATAAGCACTGCCCATGTATTATGTTTTTATGACATATTTAGTAATGTTTTGGATTGTTTTGTCACAATAGAAAGTTGTGGATTATTATGTAATAATCCAATTTCATTAAGGGGGTAGAAAAATAATTGGGTAATATTTATGTATTATTTAATTAGAAGTATTGGTATTATTTATTTGGGGATAATTATGCTTTTAATTAAGGGACACCTAAGACTATATTTGTTGAATGGTGATTGGTGGAGAATTGGTGTGAGTATATGTTTGGTAGGGTTGTAGAAAAGAATTTATTATTTTATTAAAAGATAATTATGGATTGTGATTATTATTATTATTTTATTAAGATATTATGTTAAGTAGTAATTATGAAGGAAGATACTTTTTGGGGGGCAAGTGTTGTATTTTGATTGGTGTATATTATATATGTATATTTGTGTATATAGTTAGAAGGGTGTAGAGATTTTTGGGAAGAAGAAAAAGAAGAGGGTTTTTGTTGATAGTATTGGGGAGATTTTGTTAATTCTCTATACATCTCACAAGGTTTTTGGAGAGCAAAAGAAAACTAATAAGCCATTTGAGCATCATTTTGGTAAGTCTTTCATTAATTGGTGATTATTTGAAGTTAGATTTGGTTGGGTGAAATTTGTATTCAGTTTCAGCATACATCAGTCTTAGTATTTTGAGCATAACTTGAGTTGTAGACCTCTAATTTATGTAAGGTTTAATGTTTTAGAAACTTTAGAGTGTCCTCTATAACTCTTATGTTTTGAGTTTGAGTTGATTCTACTGTTAGGACTGTTTAATTTGGCCTAACATTTTCTTGCTCAACCAGCCAATTCTGTTTTTCTATGTTACCCGAGTTGCATTAAAAATCCATAATTAATTAAACACATATCCAAATTAAGTAATTCTAGTTGGGATTTGAAGTAGACTCATAGTTCTAGCTTCAGTAATATTTTCATAATTTTTAGATATGTGTGTGAATTATTTAGATACTTTGAACTTTAAGCATAGATTGCATTTAGTTGCATTTTGTTGAGTTGAGTGTAAGTATCATGGTTGCTACATGAATTAATGTATGAATTGTGTATAGGCATTGATAAGGATATTGGAGACATTACTCACTAGGAAAGTTTTTATTTAAAAAGGAGTTGAAGGTTTGAGGTAAGTGATTATTAATATAATGCTTATGTATTTAAATATTAATTCTCTTGTATATATAATGGTTATATAATTGTGATTTAATTGGTGAATTAATGTGAATGTGAGAATGAAGTAGTAGTTGTAGATGGAATGTTAATATGATGACTTATAGTGATTAAATTATATTGAGTTATGTTGTATATGATGTGTGTGTTTCATAATAAAGTGAAACAAGTGAGGAAATAATGATTTGTGAGACAGTGTATTGAGTGGAGACTGAGCCGGCAGGATAGTCTTCACTGATTGTAAAATGGGAAAGCTAAGCCGGGTGGATAGCTACCCATAATGGAATTAAAAGAAGCGAGACTGAGCCGGGCAGATAGTCTCACTATATGGCCATTTAAAATTGTGTATATGATTATGAGAAACATGCCAAATGTGGCTTTGTGTGAGGTGATGGTATAAAAAGTGGCTTTGGCTGAATATTGAACAATGAGATGGGCATGTGAATGTACACATTCTTGTAATTATGGAAATTTGTTGTGGATATTATATATTTGTTTATTAATGAGATATGTGTGAGAAAATTTATGTTATTGATTCCAACTGTATATTTCACTGTGTATAGATATATGATCTTGCTTTCGAGTTGCATATATAATGTTGTATTCTGAATTAATGTGAAGTACGAATGAAATGGTTAGGGTTGTGTGATAATGTTTATTTATATACAATCCTATGTATGTAATATCAATTGGTAGTATTTTATTAATGATTATGAATGATTGAAATAATGATGTGAATTGTTATATATGAGACATCAACAGTGTAGTTTTGATGTTTGGATATGTTGTTGAGTTGTGAAGTGGTTGCGAGCCACTTGAAATTTAAGTGAGTATGTTATTAGGTTGAAATCATGGATAGAGACACGGGCGTGTCTCTGACCATGTGATAAGACACGGGAATTTTCTTGGCCTTATATACATGTTGGTTATAGGGCAAAGAGATACACGAGCCAAGACACGAACACACCTTTGGCCGTGTATGCATGTTGGTTTTTGGACAGAGAGGTACACGGGTTGAAATACGGCCGTGTTTCAGACCGTGTATCGATAGTGGTTTTGGTCCAGAGGACTACACGGGGAGACACATGCCCATCCAGTCCATATATTTAATTGTTCTTGTTATTTTGCGCTAATTAGTTCTTGAAAAGTGTCATATGTAGGATTATATTAATAATTACTTATTGAGTCGCAAGCTAATTTCCTTGCAAAAATATATTTTTCAGGATGTAAATAGATAGAGTTTGAGGTGTGCGGTGTTTATGAGTTTAGGTAGGCCAGAAGCAAGCTTGGAGTTGACAATCATCCTTTTCTATTTTTAGTATTTTGGATTATGTATAGACATCATGTATGCTTAGTTATATAAGTAAAATGACTTTGTATAAGATTTTATTACTTATATGAGAAATTTCTTATGATACGTGTTTGTCCATTAGTATGGACACATGTATGGTTGTGGTTAAGGGTGTTACAATTAAGCAGAATTCTCTCATCATATCTCAACATCTTAGCAAGTATAGGAACACATATATGTCTAGTCAATCCATTTACACCATGTATAAATAGTACTAACTCACGTAAATATCCACACGAATTAAAAAAAATTTAAAATCTATCATCACAAATATATCATAAGTAATTAAAATAAAGATACTCATACCTTTGTTTGATATAACAGGATCTTCTTACTGTGAAATGGCATATCCTCTGGCTTGCCTTTGAAGTTGGCTGATAGGTTTAATTTGATGAAGTGTTAACTTCCCTTTCCTTACTCTCTTCACCTCCACTAGGTCTATCACTGATTCAAAATATTTCTTTTCTTATATCATATTATTTAATTTATTGAGATTTTCCAATAGTCCCTTTTTATCGGGCATTCTTTGATGAAGTAACCCATTTCCCTATAGTAAAAATATTCCCTTGGTTTGAGACCCCAACCATCTCCTGAATATCTTTTGCCATAACTATTGTATTTAGAATAAATGTATCACGCATAGATCCCCCAATACTTTTTGTCTCTCAAATTTTTCTAAATCTCTTGCTATTCATTTCTATCATTGCTTTCTTAAACTGTCACACATCACGCTCATCATAATCACTTTACTGATAACCAGAGTTTTTAGAAAACAATTCTCCACTAGTTGGAATTAGATCAATAAATGCACCAGTAGTTTTCTCTCTCTTTATGACTTTTGCAACATATAGCACAATCGTCACAAAATTTCTGTATGTTTTAAGTATCATTCTTCTTTAATTTCTGGATTCAATTCTTCCTCAAATCCTTTCCGTTTCATCTCATCAGTGGTTATCTCCCCATAAAGTATAATTTGATAATTTTACAATATGTCTCTCATACTCGACCACAGATAATGCACATTGTTTCAACTGTAGAAATTCATTCTTCTTTCTGTTCACATATTCATATACAATGTATTTCTCTATAAATGCCCTTAGAAAATCTATCCATGTAAATGTCACCTCTGATATTATTTTTCACCATTTCAAATTGTCTTGCTCGTATAATAATGCCACATAATTGTTTCTCTTCTCATCAATACAATCAATTCAATCAAGAATATCTTCCGCATTTGGTAGCCATTCTTCTGCTATGTTGGAATCACTAATACCCGTAGATGCCTTTACACCCTGATCTTTTATCTTCTCGCAATTTATATCAACAGTGCCATTCATTTAACTTTGATTCATAGCTTTCACCCCTTAATTAATTCTCTAGTGTACAAGAATATGTATCTATGGAGGGGTTATAATTATAAATTCATTTAGGCTCATATAAAACATGTATAAATATTAGTCTATAAATTAACTCTTGTAACTCATTTGGGCCGATAGGTTGAGCTTGGTGTCCTTCCATCTTTATATATGTAACACACATCATTTAGATGTCATCAATGACTCATGCATGATATGTCATGAATGCATCATATTTCATGTCCCGAGGGAATTTAATCCAAGCTCTGATACCACTAAATGTCATGCTCATAAATACCACCATACATGTGGTAACAATCAAACAAATGCACGTGGCATAATAGAAAACTTTCCTTAAATGCACTTATATTGTAATATATACCAATACTCATATGAGCATAAATTGATTATCATATCACATAAGTGTACATATGACAGAATTTACACAAAATGCATACAATTATGCCGACATGATGTGCAGGATGAAGGTCGGATGCACCAAATTTATTTCTGCCCACCTAAGACTCCAATGTAAGCTTCACATAATCAATTAGAGTCCTGAAAAATTCAACAGCAAAGGGGTGAACTTATAACTCAATAAGCAACTATAAAACAATTATACACATATACTAATTACATATGAGAGAATTGATTTAGGATCATATTCAATGCTAAAAATAAATATTCTGAAGGTAATAAGATATTTTCTAAACCTTTATTACTTCTACATACAATCACTAGAAAGTTCTCTTACTATTGGCACTACATCGAGTGCGTACAAAAGTCCAAATGAAGAAGGAGCAACTGAGCAATAAAATGTCAAGCTTAATTAGAGAATCTTAAAGATAGATTCAACTCAAACTCAAAACATAAAAGTTATAGAAAACTCTTTAAAATTTCTCTAGCATTAAACCACACTTCATTTGGAGGTCTACAGCTCAAGTTATAGTCAAAATATGAAGACAAAAAATGTGTTGAAAGAAGGCTAACTCGTCACAATTCGGCACCTCGAGTCGCAGTCACGACTCGGCACCCAGTTGTAGAGTTAGCACAGGAGCATAAAGATTGACCGTATTGACCATGTCGTACTCTTTTGCCCATAACCTCCTCTACAGAACTCGGATTCAAGTGATTCAAGAGGTTATGGAAAGCTATTTCAGAGGGTTACAATTTTTATGAAGAAATCTACACTTAATTCATTTGTATAAATTAACAAAAATACCCTTGAAAGGACTAGTGATGTCAAAGCACATGAATATAACTCAATTCAAGCCACAACAATACATACCAAACACACTAATCCACACCAAACATCCATTAACATATAATATCAATCATTCATAATTAAAGAGCATCCATATCCATCATTTATATTCGTCATTTCATTAACTTCTATCACCTATTCATACATTATCTCGTTCAGAAGTATAAACTCAAAATATGTGTCAATCACCACACTAATTGGCATCCATATAATCATATTCAACCATCTATTTGATACTCATAACCAAATTCATAATATTTCAAGAATTCACACATTTATATTTCATTCTCACTGTGTATTATCCGGCCTGATTCATCCTCACATTCAATTCATATCATAATTCTCACCTTCCATTCACAATATAATCCTCACATTTAATATGTGTGTAAATATGATGCAACGATGCATGTTTATATAAGTTAGTATCCGGATAATCCTTTCGTCATATAATTTCCTCACGCTTAGCCTCATTGGCTATTTTTCTCACATTTTTTATATCAAATAAATGGCCATTTAGCGAGACTATCTGTCTGGCTCAGTCTCACTTCTCACATACGTTGCTATACGCCCGGCTCAGCTTGCCCATCTCACAAATATCAGTGGGGACTATCTGTCTGGCTCAGTCCCACTATCTCATATATCATTTTTGGGTAGCTATACGCCCAGCTCAGCTTTCCCATCTTATAAATATTTGTAGGGACTATCCGCATTTGGGTGCAAGAGTCATAGTTTTTATGTGAGAGTCGTAGTTTTTATATGAGAAAGAGCACAAAAATGTAGGGCTGTTCCAGTCGGTTTTAATAGCAGAATCAACTAAACCTTAAATACAAAAATTGTAAAAAACACTCTGAAGTTTCCAGAACATCAAACCTTGCTCAAATCAGACCTCCACGACTCAAAATATGATCAAAATACTAAGACTAATGCATGCTAAAAACAGAATTCGAATTCACAACTCCAAAACTTAACTTCAAATAATCACAAATAAACACAAAGCTTACCAAATTAATGCTCAAACAACTTCTAGATTTCCAATAGCTCCTCAAATTGATTGTTAGATGTATAGAGAATTTATCAAAATTTTTCAAGCCTCTCAGAACCCTATCTTCTCTTACCAAATGAATGTCTCTAGAATTTGCTAAAAATATACAAGCACAAATATACCACACACACATGCACCAATCAAAACTCACCATTTGCCCAGGTTGATAACTCCTCCATAAAGACTAATTATCTCTATAATAAAATAATACTAATCTCTTAATTAATTAAACTTAAATATCACCAAAATATCACTTTACCCCCTTAATGAACTTGGATAATAACATAATACTCCACAACTTCCTATTGTGACAAAACTCCAAAACTTTCTTAACAATTATGCCCCTCTCTACCAATATGTACCTACCCCACTTAAATGCAAACCATAATTCTACTCCATATGACACAAAAATAATATAAATGAACAAAACATCTAAAAATACGGGTGTTACAATTCTCCCCTCAAAACAATTTTATCCCCAAAATTTACCACTCACCACTTAACTAAATCAAGTATACTTTTGGTTTTATTAGCTTTTCTACCTACCCTATTGTTTCCTTAAGTGAATAGTAACTCCACTTCACTTTGACTATTGAAATCTCTTTATTCCTCAACTGCTTATCATAGACATTCACATTCATAATGCTTTAATTAATTACACATGGAATTAAATTGGTAACCCACTGGCAGCATACCCATACCATCAGTTGCAAATATCTAAAATTCATGACATCTTGGTTACCCTAGCTTAATTCTTTCTGAGTGAAAACACATTTCAAACTTCTACAATTTTCCATAATTACTGTCTTCCAACTCCCAAATATAGT
Source organism: Macaranga tanarius (assembly GCA_949673435.1). NCBI lineage: Eukaryota > Viridiplantae > Streptophyta > Magnoliopsida > Malpighiales > Euphorbiaceae > Macaranga > Macaranga tanarius. The sequence continues at coordinate 8,139 of CATIWO010849001.1, read as the reverse complement.
TAATAATAAGGAATTCTAAACCATAAGTTGAAGAATTCTCTCCATAGCTTCGTGAACCAACTTTAATCCATTCCCCCACAAAACTATCCAGAAATACTTTCCATATTCCTCTTTATTTAATAAATAAAAGTATTATCACATAAAACATTCACAACTAATTCAAATGCTGTTGAAAGTCTGGTTTATTAATATCATAAATATAATTAATATATCTACCAATACCAATGACATACTTAGAAATTTATGATTTCCATACAAAATTTTGAATATCGTCTCGACAATAGAATATTATGTTATCTAGAGTTACAAATGTCTAAATTTTTAAATTTATCCTTCCCTAAAATACTGTAACATCTTTACATTAATCAGATAAGCTTTCACTTCACATTAATGAATAATTTGTCTTTATTATCATCTTTATTTGTATAAACAGAATTAATGCCCCCATAGTAGTAATTCTCAATTCTTCAATTTATCCTCTTTTATTTATTGCAGCTTCCATGATACTTTTCTATATTAAGTAATCAATATTGATGTGATCCTGGGTATAATTAAATTCTAAATCTTCCTTCCAATACTGAAATCATTTTAATTATTTGTCTGGAACACATTAGATATTTTACAACTATAAATTCACCCATTCTTTTCAAATTATTCTTCATTAAATCTTCAACACCCATTAACTAAGCTTCTTGATCATTTTCAATTATAAATAATGTGTTCGTAACTAGAATCAATAAAAATGTACAGTTTCTTCTTCATCCATTATTCATATCTTTCTTTGCTTCGGAATATGTATAACTATATCTTCACATAATTCATACCAATTAGTAGTATTAAGCAAAATTCTCTCATGATATCTCAACATCCTAACAAGTATAGGAACACATATATGTCTAGTCAATCCATTTGTACTATGTATAAATAGTACTAACTCACATAAATATCCACACGAATTAAAAAAATTTAAAATCTATCATCACAGATACATCATAAGTAATTAAAATAAAGATACATGTATCTTTGTTTGATATAGCAGGATCTTCTTACTGCGAAATGGCATATCCTCTGGCTTGCCTTTAAAGTTGGCTAACAGGTTTAATTTGATGAAGTGTTAACTTCCCTTTGACAGGTTCAATTTATTGATATTTTCCAACAGTCCCTTTTTATTGGGCATTCTTTAATGAAATAACCCATTTCCCTATAGTAACAATATTCCCTTGGTTTGAGTCCCCAACCTTCACCTGAATATCTTTTGCCACAACTATTGTATTTAGAATAAATGTATCACGCATAAATCCCCCAATGCATTTTTGTCTGTCAAATTTTTCTAAATCACTTGCTATTCATTTCCATTATTGCTTTTTTAAACTGTCACACATCACGCTCTTCATAATCACTTTGCTGATAACCAGAGTTTTTAGAAAACAACTCTCCACTAGTTGGAATTAGATTAATAAATGCACCAGTAGTTTTCTCTCCTTTATGTCTTTTGCAACATATAGCACAATCTTCACAGAATTTTTGTATGTTTTAAGTATCATTCTTCTTTAATTTCTATATTCAATTTTTCCTCAAATCCTTTCCATTTCATCTCATCAGTGGTTCTCCCCGAAAAGCATAATTTGATAATTTTACAATCTGTTTCTCATACTCGACCACAGATAATGCACTTTGTTTCAACTGTAGAAATTCAATCTTCTTTATTCATCTAAAATATATTTCTCTATAAATGCCCTTAGAAAATCTATCCATGTAAATGTCACCTTTAATATTATTTTTCACCATTTCAGAGTATCTTGCTCGTATAATAATGCATCATAATTGATTCTCTTCTCATCAATACAATTAATTCAATCAAGAATTTCTTTCGCATTTGGTAGCCATTCTTCTACTATGTTGGAATCACCAATACCCACGAATGCCTTTACACCTGATCTTTTATCTTCTCATAACTTTTATCAACAATGCCATCCACTTACCTTTGATTTATAGCTTTCACCCTTTAATCAATTCTCTAATAAATAAGAATATGTATCTATAGAGCGGTTATAATTAGAAATTCATTTAGGCTCACATAAAACATGCATAAATATTAGTCTATAAATTAACTCTTATAACTCATTTGGGCCGATAGGTTGAGCTTGATGTCTTTCCATCCTGACATATGCAACACACATTATCTAGATGTCATCAATGACTCATGCATGATATGTCATGTATGCATCATGTTTTATGTCCCGAGGGAATATAATCCCTACTCTGATACCACTAAATGTCACGCTCATAATTACCACCATACATGTGGCAACAATCAAAGAAATGCACGTGGCATAAGAGAAAACTTTCCTTAAATATACTCATATTGTAATATATACTAATACTCATATGAGCCTAAATTGATTATCATATCACATAAGTGTACATAAGACAGAATTTACATAAAATGCATACAATTATACCGACATGATATGCAGGATGAAGGTCAGATGCACCAAATTTATTTTGGCCCACCTAAGACTCCAATGCAAGCTTCACATAATCTATTAGAGTCATGAAAAATTCAACAGCAAAGGGGTGAGCTTACAACTCAATAAGCAACTACACAATAGTTGTACACATATACCAATTACATAGGAGAGAATTGATTTAGGGTCATATCCAATGCTTAAAATGAATTTTCTAAAAGTAATAAGATACCTTCTAAATCTTTATTACTTCTACATACAATCACTATAAAGTTCCCTTACTTTTGGCACTACATCGAGTGTGTACAAAAGTCCAAATGAATAAGGAGCAAGTGAGCAATAAAATGTCAAACTCAATTAGAGAATCTTAAAGATAGATTCAACTCAAACTCAAAACATAAAAGTTATAGAGGACTCTTTAAAGTTTCTCTAGCATTAAACCATGCTTCATTTGGAGATCTACAGCTTAAGTTATGGTCAAAATATGAAGATAAAAATGTGCTAAAGGAAGGCTGACTCGTCACGACTCAGCACATTATGCCGAATCGGCACCCCGAGTCGCAGAGTCGACTCGGCACCCAATTGCTGAGTTGGCACAGGCGCATAGAGATTTGACCCTACTGACCATGTAGCACTCATTCGGCCATAACTTCGTTTACAGAACTTAGATTCAAGTGATTCAAAAGGCTATGGAAAGTTGTTTTAAAGGGCTATAACTTTTATGAAGAAACCTAGACTTAATTCATTTGTATGGATTGACAAAAATACTCTTGAAATGACTAGTGATGTCAAAGCACATGAATATAACTCAATTAAAGCTACAACAATACATTCTAAACATACTAATCCACACTAAACATCCATTAACATATAATATCAATCATTCATAATTAAAGAGCATCCACATCCATCATTTATATTCGTCATTTCATCAACTTCCATTACCCATTCATACATTAGCTCATTCAAAAGTATAAACTCAAAATATGTGTAAATTATCATACCAAATGGTATCCATGTAATCACATTCAACCATCTATTTGGTACTCATAATCAAATTCACAATATTTCAAGAGTTCACTCATACATATTTCATTCTCACTGTGTATTATCCGGCCATATTCATCCTCACATTCAATTCATATCATAATTCCCACCTTCTGTTCACAACATAATCCTCACATTCAATATACGTGTAAATATGATGAAACGATGCATGTTTATGCAAGTTAGTATCTGGATAAACCTTTCATCATATAATTTCCTCACGCTTAACCTTATTGGCTATTTTCCTCACATTTTCAATATTAAATAAATGGCCATTTAGTGAGACTATCTGTCCAGCTCAGTTTCACTTCTCACATGGGTAGTTATACATCCGGCTCAGCTTGCCCATCTCATAAATATCAGTGGGGACTATCCGCCTGGCTCAATCCCACTATCTCACATATCATTTTTAGATAGTTATATGCTCGGCTCAGCTTGTCCATCTCATAAATATTAGTGGAGACTATCTGCCCGGCTCAGTCCCACTATCTCACATATCATTTTTTGGTAGCTATACACCCTACTCAGCTTGCCCATCTCACAATAACACATCCTCACATTCATCACATATTACACTTTCATATGAATCACAACACAATACAATTCAATGCCATTGCATATTTATAACTTATCATAATAATATTTTATTATGATTCTAACCATGCTCATATTTCCAACACCATAATATTATTTCATGCAATTACATCTCAATTAGGCATTATCACAATATATCACTAATATTCCTTTCAAGATCGCAATACATTTCTCATAGTAACTATATCAACATACACAATATATTTCCATACAATTGCATTTCAATAATGCCACTATAATCACAACTCATCAACATTCTATTCATACTCATTTTTATAGTCTTCCACAAGTACAAATAGAATGTTAGTATTGCATATACATATATCAACATTTGCTAATATTCTCAATATACATAATGGTGGAAGTTCATTCCTCATTACATTTACCAATCCATTTATGCATTAAATTCCAATTAAGGAATACACAATAATATACATAAAAAATGAGCATATATACACAACATGTATTCATAGTTACTTACCTCAAAATGCTTCCAACTTCAAAAAGAGTCATTCTTCTACTTATGAGTGCCTTCTTTCCCTTTATCAAGTCCTATACATAACCACATATCAATCTCACATAAAAACCATGACTCTTGCACCCAAATACACTAGATGTACCTTAAAGCTCAAGATTCAATATATCCAAATAATTCACACACAAGTTCAAAAATCATAAAAATATTAATGGAGCTAGATCTATGAGTCTACTTCAAATTTTAACTAGAATTACTCAACTTGGTATGTGGAATTAATTGTGGATTTTTGATGCAACTCGAGTAAAACATGCAAAACAGAGTCAATAGCAAGAGCACAAAAATATAGGGTTGTGCCAATCAGTCTTAACAGCAGAATCAACTAAACCTTAAAACATAAAAGTTGTAGAGGACACTCTGAAGTTTCCAGAACATCAAACCTTTTTCAAATCAGACCTCCACAACTCAATATATGATCAAAATACTAAGACTGATGCATGCTAAAAACAGAATCCGAATTCACAACTCTAAAACCTAACTTTAAATAATCACAAATAAATACAAGACTTACCAAATTGATGCTCAAACAACTTTTAATTTTCTCCAATACAAATATGCTTTGTAAGTGTTAAAGTATTTTAATATTTTTAATTTAAATAATACAACTAATATAAGTTTAGAATACGCTTTCACAACATGATATATATATATATATGTATATAAATTTTTACAGTTTCAATAATGAAGTTAAGGACACATATCTATGTTGTTAAGAAAGTTCAATTCGTTTGTCCTAAAAATAGAATCTAAATACCTAAAATACAACACTAGAGTTGGAAAATATTAGTGTTTTTTATGCAGTTACCTCATATGGCAAACAATAAAAAAAAAAGATCAAACAACTTAATCTAGTTAAGATTCAATCATTTTTGTATTTGATTTTTTTTTCTGGTTATGTTATCGAAAAAGAACAAATAAATTAAATTATTTAACAAGTTGATCCTATTATTTTGATCCTAGTTGTTTACCTATAAATATTAAATTATATTTTATTTAGAGGAGTTCATTTAATATAAAATCCATAGCATATTTTCAAAATATGCTAGATTTTTTTAATGAAATCCTGAGGACTTATGATTAGTATATTATGGCTGCTGGCACCGGCTATATAAAGCTTCAAGTCTCATTTGAATTAGCACAGGTACTGATTGTGAAAAGCATCCAGTCAAGTAGCAGTGCTAACGAGAATTGTTTAAAAAAAGTACTAGACATAATAGAAAAGATGCATAAAAACTTATTCTAAGGAACAATTTCTACTACTATAGCACTACAGCAATTCTCATATACAGATTCGCATCAATTTGAGGCTAAATATATAAAATTCTGTAGCTAAATGATTTAGCCATAAAAAATAAGCTCCGTAACTTGCCGTAGCAAGAAATGGCGTGGCTAAAAGTTAGCTATGGAATTTAAGTATTTTGTAGCTGTTTTAAATATTTTTAGCTACAAAAATAATACTAATGAAGCTAAATTATAAAAATATATTAAGTATAGTTGCTACAATAATTTAAATACTGTAGCTAAAGAAATTTAATTATTAGCCACAAAAGAATTATTTTGTAGCAAATAAAATATATATAGTAAAATTTGCTACAAACAAAATATGTGATCATAGTAAATTTATAATTTTTTTAATCTTTTGAAAAGTTAAATTTTAATTTAAAATTTAATTTCTTTTAATTTGAATTTAAAATTTAGTTTTATTTATAAATACTACTTAAGTGTAGCATTATCTTTCTTTTTTTTGTAAATATCCTTAAACATAAAATAAAACTAATGACTTATTTATAATAGAAAAAAAATTATTTTTACTTGTTTTCAATGTGGGATATGAAACTTTTTAGTTTCATATTTATATTTTTAATTAGCCACAGTTAATTTTTATAGCTAGAATTTAAATTAGCTACAGATTTAATATTTAAAGCTAAATTCAAAATAATTAGCTACATATTTACTTGTTTTGTAGCTAATATTTTTTAATTAGCCATGATGTCAAATATTATGGCTAAAATTTTATTTTTTAGCTACAAATAATTTATATCATGGCTAATCGATATTATTAGCTATAACTTTAACTTTTATAGCTAATTACCTATACAATTAGCTATATAATTATGATTTCCGTGGCTATAAATTATATTTAGCTACAATTTTTGTATTCGTGGTAAAATTTTGTAGCTAGGGGTGTATTTGGTTCAATTCCACCAAGGAATTCATTTCATTTCTAAATGAATTCCCAACAGAATTCATTTTCAAATGAATTTTCATTAATGAAGTGTGTTTGGTTTAAATGAATAGTTTATAAAATTCATTTGAAATGAATTCCATATTTTATTATATTGTGTTTGGTGTAAATCTAGAATTTAAGTTACTTTTTAATTTTGGTCAAAAATACCCTTTTTAAATAGATTATATTTTTTTAATTTTTTTTTTTGTTTCATATTGCATAACTACAAATGTGATTATTTAAAATTCAAATGGATAATTTAATTCCAATGAAAAAAAGTTGAGCCATATATAATAAATGATTTTTTTAAGAAATATAATAAAAATTTTAATTTTATATATATTCAAAATATTACATCCAACATTTAAGTAACATATACAATAAACATATAAAGGTGTGCCATTGGGGTTGGCCCAATGGTAAGCAAGCAAGAAAGCTTGCTTGAGGGGGGAGGTTCAAACCCCCCTCCCCACTTTCACAAAAAGTGGTCCAACCAATACCCTTTCCGTGTGGGGTCTTAACACTGGATAGTCCTTTCCGTGTGGGGCTTAACACCGAATATCTATGGTAGTAGGGCGGGCTTTACCACTCTCTTCCCCTCCCCTCCCCCCAGGAGCCCTCAGGGCTGACTTTGACCAAAAAAAAACATATAAAGGTGTAATAATATACATAAGTTAGGTTTTTTTAACTTCCCATTTTATCGATGAAGGTTGAGTAGTCTAGTGGTAAAGGGTTCAAACCTTACCTCCCATCCTAAGCGAAAAAAAAAATCCATCTTATTAATTTATTGTCAAGTCTTCAACAGACATTTAACACTCTATCACACAGTTGAAATATAATTATTTACTAATTGTTGTTGGTCTCTATGGTAGAATCAGTGGGGGCCCGAGATACAGTGTGGTTCATCTGTAGCGAATGTTAGAAGTTTATGTCCGGTTATCAACTTGTGAACTTAGCATACAATACATAAATGAAAATATATGTCAAAAAAATAAGAAAAAATAAGAAGAAAAAAAAAGAGGAAATAAAAAAACAATGGGAAGAGAAAAATTAGAAAAAAATAAAAAGAAAAAAGATGCATAGGAAAAAATAAGAGAAAATAAAAATAAAAAAGAAAAATAAAAAAAGAGAAAAAATAAAAATATTAGTTAGTTAAATAATATTTTTAGTTAAAAAAATAATGTATTAAAAAAAAGAATGTGGGGAAAAAGCAATATAGAATGTGAAAATAAAAATAATAAGTAAGGGTATTTTTGACTATATAAAAG
>CATIWO010848985.1:0-17105 GCA_949673435.1 Macaranga tanarius | reverse complement strand
AGAAGAAAAAAGAGGGAAAGCATAAAAAAAAAAATGGTGGTCCCTTTGATCTTTTCATGATCAAACTAACAATATTCAAAGTAGCCGTTGCACCTCTTTCTTGTTTACCATTTAAATATACACACCAAACAGCATCTCTTTTCATCAAGAAATCCGTGCCTTTCTCTCCGCTCCTCCTTCTCCTTATTTTTTCAACACCCTTCTTCTTCTTCTTCTTTTCTCAAAAACAACTGAAGAACTATATACCCTTTTATGAACAATGAATCAAGATTCATTTGGTGATCATGTTTTGGCTATTAATCCCCAGCTGATTGATCCTATTCTATCACAAACCACTCCTTCAACTCCATTATTATCTGCAGCTGCCACCAGTTTTAGTATTACCAGCAGCACCGCTAGTACCAGCACCAGCACTAGTGAGGTTAGTGATGATAGCCCACCACCGTCTTTTCGCTTTGAGCTTCAAGATGTCGTTGATTACAGTTTTCCAACCAAATTTTTATCTGGGTCTTACTCATATCGGTCTCTGGCTGTACTATCCGGCCATGTAGGATCAGTTTCTTGCCTGGCTTTATGTGGTGAATTCGTCCTCAGTGCATCACAAGGGAAGGATATTATAGTTTGGCAACAGCCTGATTTGAAACTGTTCACAAAGTTCGGACAAGGGGAGGGCTCTGTTAAGGCTTTGGTGACAGTTGGGAATAAGGTATTTACCGCACATCAAGATAGCAGGATTAGAGTGTGGAAGGTGTCAAGAAGCTCAGAGAATGTGTTTAGGCTTGTTGATACACTTCCAACAACAAAAGACTACATAGGGAAGTTCATGAAGCAGAGTAATTATGTGCAAACTAGGAGGCATCACAAGAAATTATGGATTGAACATGCAGATAGTATTTCTTGTTTAACAGTTCATAACGGGTTTGTTTATTCTGGTTCTTGGGATAAGACCCTTAAAGTTTGGAGGATATCAGATTTGAAGTGCTTAGAGTCGATTAAGGCTCATGATGATGCCATAAATGGATTGGTGGCATGTAAGGGGACAGTTTATTCAGCATCTGCAGATGGGAAGATAAAGGCTTGGGGAAAGGAAGGGAACAGCTCTCATTCTTTAAAGGGAATTTTGGAGGGCCACGAGGATGTGTCGCTTAATTCAGTTGCTCTTTCAGAAGATGGGAAATGGGTTTATGGAGGGGGATCAGATGGTTTCGTGATGGGGTGGGAAGGAAGCTGTGATTTTGTGACTTGGAAACTGGTGTCAGAGACAAAGGCACATCAAATGGCTGTTTTGTGCATGTGTTTAGTGGGGGAGTTTTTGTGCAGTGGATCAGCTGATAAGAGTATAAGTATATGGAAAAGAGAAGCTTATGGTAAGCTTAGCAAAATTTGGGTCGTAACTGGTCATGAAGGGCCAGTCAAGTGCTTGCAAGCATCACCTAATAGCATTGGTGGCGGGTTTCTGCTCTATAGCGGTGGTCTTGACAAGAGTCTAAGAGTGTGGTGGGTGCCTAAGCCGGCCAACAAAATACAGGACAAATCTACAATGCATAGTCCGGAAGAAAAGGTCTTGTGTTGAGTAAGATTTCGTTTTTTCAAGGTTCTAGAGGTGGAGCACTGACTCCTTTTTTTAATGTGTTTTCAGTGCTTCTAATTTGTTTTTTAGTCAGCGTTTGTGTTATATATAGTTGTGTGAAGAACATAGGCAAAACTGAACATAGAGATTATCTTTTTACTTGTTTATCACTGCAGGATTTTAATTTACATACTTTTGTGTTGTTTTTTAGAGATCAAGATATGTGTGTATCATATTTTGTAGGCAAAATAAATTGAGGGTTGCAATCAATAGAGTGGTGTGAATTATCATTAATTTTGTTTTTAATTAATACATATATATATATATATCTTAATCTCAATTGCAAGAAAAATTTGCAGATTTTCCAGTTGAGTTATGTTTCCTTGTTTAAGTACAAGATTACGCACAATGTGAAATAGAAGACTGTTCATATGAGCTTTAAGACAAAAAGCCCAAGAACATGCACATTGCTTCATGGGGACCAGACCCCACCAGTGCAGGAAAGGAACAATTAAGTTTGCTTTAGCTAAGCCAAGGATTCTTTTCTTTTCTTTTCTTTTGTGATTAACCAATTTAATCAATATAAGGAATAAGGATCCTACCTCGATCACACACATACATATTATGCTTTTTTAGTGCAATTGCTCTAACCGGCTGTCCAAACTTTTGCAAATTCTTATTCTCAACAAAAACAAAACAAATCAAATCATATTTTATGTATGAAATGTTGCATGATGCTTTAAATCAGTATTTTTGTACGTAAGCTTCCACTTAAAATATTCTCCAATAGTGAGAATTAAGCTCTCTTGTGAACTTTTATGCACAACAAAGTCACAAACTTAACCTAGTTTGTGATATGGAAGAAGAAACTAATTAACTAAAATCAGTTTTCTTTAAAAAGAGACAAAAGAAGAAGAATTCTAGCTTTAAGCCATATTAAAGCAGCTATACAACTTGTTGAATCCGCAACTGGTCACTATCGGTAAAAATATATGTCGCTTAGTACCGTCGTGCTGCGCGATAAATATCTAAGATGTCTCTTTATTCTCATGTCCCTAAATGGAGTGATTTTTTTTATTTAAAAAAATTTTGTCACTTTGGGCGGGACTTTAGATTGCTATCGGAAAAAAAACCCACAAAAACAAATTAAGCAAATTAAAACAAGTTGTTTAGTCATAGGATAAATTATATATATGATTATTTATTAGTTATGAAACTTCAATTTATATCTTTTTAGTTATTAAATTTTTATTTAAGTGTTGCAGGCAATTCTTATAAAATTTTTTTTATCTATAAATAATTTAATATTACTATTTTAGTTCATAACATATAAATAAATTCATATACTTAATATTGTAAACACAATAAAGATATATTGGCATAAATAATCCAAATATTCACTAACTTTTGGCAATTTTATTCTATTTTTAATTTCGAAAACAGAATAAAGGGATATTTTGCATCTTTTGTCCTCCAAAAAACACACAATTTAGGTAGTCTTCTGCAATTTGATGATACTAACAAGATAAAGCTTTTGCGCATTACAATAACCTTCGGAAGGAAAAAAGACCATCTAAACTTTGAATCAATAACCCTAACCTCAAAGACAGCTTGCTATCGAACTTCATTATACAAAGGATAGCAAGAGATGCAAATTTTTTGCACATTCTAAAAGAGAATACAGATCAGTTGCATTCCTCAATGTCAAGCTGAAAGAAAGCTATAATAATACTACATGATGATTATACTCTATGCACCTTCCGACCTTTCATTGAAGAGGTTCCTTGCTGATTACTGACTTGCTGGTAAGAATATAAGAGGCTGTTCCTTGCTGATTACTGACATGCTGGTAAAAATATACGAGACTGTTAATTCACCTGCCAAAACCTGACATAACTTCCTTACTGACCGTCAGGCCAGGTAAATCTCATCCATTAAATATTTTTCAATTTTACGTTCTGTAGCTAGAGGAAAAATTCCTTCCAGCACCTTCTCTCTATACTTGTTTGTAGAAGAGGACGTAGGCCTGGTCATGCAACACCTTACTTGTACCAATTGCAGTGACAGATGCATCATCAAAACGTAGCCAATGGCCACTGGGATATCGAGCATCAGCTGTATAATGGCCCTTTGAAGGCTCTCTCCCGTGATGAGTTATTGTGGCAACAAGTTCATATTTCCGGCTCTGCAAATTCAAATGACAGGAAAACAAATAAATGTTTACATTTGTTTCATGTTACAATAAACCTGAAAAAGAGCTGAGAGTTGATACCATTCCATTACATCATTCCAAGAGAAATCTTGGCGCCACATTAATATACCAATTTAACTTTTCAAACAAACAAAATAACCCAAAATTTCTTTCCCACATAATAGAAAGTGATTGCTAGTGCTACCTTTATAAAGAGAGCCCCCAACTCACAGAAAACCAAATCAGTTCAGGAAAACCGAGACCACCAAAATAGTAAAAAAGCCAAAATAACTCAATTCAACATCCCACAACCAGCTAAGTTGTCAAAGATACATATAACATACTATCATCATCAATTTGTGTAGGGAATACTGATAAAAAGCGTAATGATTAAGCACAACTGGAGGGCAGTTCTGTTGACGAAAAGTTGAACAATGATAATAACAGAAAAGAAAGTAAAGGCAAATGTTACCTCAGTTGAAGGAGAAACAAGTAGTTCCCGACCCAGCACCAATTCAAGAGGAAAGTGCACAGGCTTGTGCAACTTGGTGCTCCCTTGGCTTCCATAACTAAAACGCATAAGGTGCAATATCATTATCTTAGAAAGTGTCTGTATCTGCACAGCCTTTCTAGCAGTCACTATACCAGCCTGTAGAGATTTAATGCATTTCAGTATTTAACCACCAGGAAATGTAAGCAATCGATAAAACTAACTTCAGAAGAAGCATGCGGATGATAGAAGCATGCTGCCCCAAAGTATGATACTTGGGAGAATTCAATGCCTAAAAGACTCAAGTCCATGCTTAGACTTCCGACAAAATATCCATTGACAAAATAAATGTTCCAAAAATATCTTCATAGAAGCCTACTAAGCTTCTTAACTGCAATAAGCCAGGTTTAACCAGTTTTCATACAGAGGGTAGCAGCGAGTGTGAAAAACATAGGTACCTTTCCAGTTGCCGATGTCCGATACCCTTCAAGATTTTCTGGTGCTGAGAACAAATGAAGTGCATCCTCAATAGTATGAACAGCTTCAGGATAAATATCGAGGTGAAGCAATAGAAATGGTTGAACGGTTGCAGAAGCCTTATTTCCTGCACACATAAAGAAATATAGAAAAATAAATATTAGCCAAGCTTGATATTTTTGCATAGGTTACATGTGCATTTTTAGAGATTACACCAACTACTAATATGTAAATATAGATTGCATAAAGGATTTGTGGGATGCTACAAAAGCTTGTGATTTTGAGACTATTTTTAGTCCACAGATTATTAAACAGAAAGAGTTGTTGATTGGTTGCTTAAGCCACTAGAAGGTTGGAGAAAACCTAATGCAGATGAAGCAGGATAAGGGAACCAGATTTCAACAGCTTGCTGATTGGTGCATGGTTCCAGAGAGGCTTGGATTGGTGGGTTTGCAAATCAAAGTTGGAGATTGTGCATCAGTCTTTGCTGAGTAGTGAGCTTTATACAGTGAGTTGCAGTTGGTTTAGGACATGCATTATCCAATAAATGCTGTTAAAAATAACAACACAGTTACCTCTTGCTTTCACGACGCTTCTCAACTGTCCTCCAAAAATATCACTAAGCTCCGAAGGAATGAAGCTCTGTGTTCTAGTCACTGCAGATTTGTTTTTTGGGCCAACTGTCTCCCATTCATCATCCTCTGCTGAAGAAACTAGAGATGATTTGGCACCATTTGTGCAAGCAAATTGTCCTTCAAGCTTGAGCAATTCATCATGCATTTGATCCATGATAAAACTTAAAAATTCCTGAGTATCCTCCTGCCTGGAAACAAACATGCCAGGAAACTATTTATAGATACACATTATAGCAAGAATGATCAATACTATCTAAGAGAGTTAACAATGTCAAGGAATAACACTAACATCTATTATCCTGCAAAATAAGGGGGTGGCTAACCCCTTGCCTTTTGGGATGAAACCAGCCTGTGACACTTACTACAACTCATTTGCTTCAATTTTAGATTATATACTGTGTGTAATGGATACGACACTGCACATTGGACAAAGATGCTAATGGTTCTAGTTACCTACATTAGATAATTTTATCATGATTGCCTAGCCATTCTGGAATTTTTCCAGCGTCCACTGCTCTTTCTAAATTAAGCACCTATTAAATAATTCTAAGTGAAGCACAATTCTTGCAGCTCATTCTTCTACTACAATCAAGTCAGTATAATTAGTTACTAAAAACCAGAAAGGAAGTGGAAATAAGCAATAGATTTAATAAAAAAAACAGCAGACGGCCAAGGAGATGAAAGCCCTACAATGAGAAAAAAGCACACACCTATTACAACAGCACATGCAGTTATATACCAAATTTATTCAAAGATGCATACATACCATTCCTTGTCCTAAAATTGATACAGGGAAAATCAATAAAACAAAGTACTCAAAACTGTATTTACATCCATGTGCATACATTGCAGAATCCATCACGCTAGTAACAGCATGTTAGCAGCCTCCAAAGTGGTGTAACTAAATGATCTTTTTATAGTCTCTTCCATGGAATGCATTCAATGAAAAATAATGGCAAAGTACAGGCACAAACCTGGGTCGTCCTGATATGCTATTTGGTACATCTGGAGTAAAATTTTTAAGAATGCCTTCAAACATGGCAGGGCTAAAAGGCCTACCAGTCTCAACAAAAGCTGTCTCTTTTTTCAAGCTGGAACCACCTGGCATGTCAAACTCAGAGACAAACTCTGAAAATGCCTTTAATGTTGGAAAGCCAACCTAGTAAATCATTGCCCAACAATGGCATATCTTCAGTAAGTACTATGAGTTGCCATATAACTATTCTCAGAATATGATTCTCTTAGCATCAGCTATTTTGTGCATTGAAAATATGAACAGGTCCATTATAACCACAAAAAAAAGTGATATGAAAACATAAAAAACTAGCACACCTTTGGAATATTCCGGATTCGAAGATCCTGCACGAGCTGAACAAAAGGGGAACAAGATAAGAGAGCCTGAAGAGATGCATTGAGAAAGCACAAGTTCCCTGAGTTTATTAAGCCACGAGGCAGTAAGACTCTAACAGCTGCTGGAACAGGTCCATCAGTAGGTTTCGGAATATCCTCACTTTTTAAGTACGCTAATGAATCATTGTTAGGCACCTCCAAATCCCCATCCTTTACAGCTTCACTATCAAGAACGCGGAAGTTTGAGCTTTGTGATTGATTTGTGGGACTGCCACTGCCACCATTCTGGGACAAGTTCAAAGAAGTCAAGTCCAAGCTCTCTGTTTTTGAGTCTTCTACACCATTATCAAGGGTAACGGCATGAGTGCACTTAGCAACGTTTCCATTTTGTTCTGGACTTCCTAACAAGCTAGGCTCAGTGTCTTTTGTAATCTTCACAGCCTTTTCCTTCTTTTGTGGATTCATACTCAGATTGGTACTCTGAAAACTGACTTTTCCATTAGTAGAACCTAGTTGGCTGCTCGATTCACTAGTGAAATCACCAAAAGTTATTCCAGTGGAAAGATTCAAAGAACCAAATTGCAACTGTTTCTTTTGCACAGGCTTCTCATCTTTATCAGATGATGGCCTTGACTGCCATGACCTGGTTTCGTCTTCAGTGAATGACCCAAATATTAGAACCTGCCATAGTGAGTCAGAAAAAAAAAAAAAAAATCAGGCTTTAAACAGTGGAGTAACTAATAAACAAACTAACTAAATCCTGAAAGTTAGCTAAATTCCTACAAAGTACTCATTGTCCCCAATGATCATCATAAGAAACTTCATAGTTATGTGTAAAATGCTCGACTACCCAAAACTAAAACTAGTGCAAAATTTCCAAATCGATCATCTCCAGAGGTACACATTGCATTTAAAAGAAGAAGAAAAAAACCTCAACCCGCTATGCTAAATTTTTCTCATGTAATCAATAAACACATGCAAAATTCCAACTTGTAATACACAAAATAAAAATTGACGACAAAAACATTAAAAAAAAAAAAAAAAGAACCTTGTTGCTCATGTCGTGTAAAAGGCAGAGCTTGAGAACCCAAGCAGCTTAAAAGAAAAGAAGGGCGATTTATAAATTAAAAAAGAAAGACGAGCAAGAAAAACAAGAAGAAGAGATAAATTTATGAATCGAGAAGACTTCCACTCTGAACAACAAGGAGCAGAGGAAAGAGAGGAGTCGATTGAAGACATGAAACAGGTGCAGACTTTAATGGGTCTGAAAAACAGATACAGCATTTAGCGACGAAACCTTTTCTTTGTCGCTTTAAGACAAGAAACTGGAAGCTACTGTGCATTAGGTTTTTACAATAGGGAACAATATTATAACTTGTTAAAGAAGGAGAAGAAAAAGGAGGAGGAAGAGGAGGAGGAGGATTCTTTCCTTCATTTTTTTCTAGGGTTTATTGATGACAGGCATGTCGTTTTTATTTTATGAGAACGACACCGTTTTTATGTTCCAATTATCTGAAAAACAAAAAAGATGTCCAAATTGGGCCCTGAATGTTTGGGCTTTATTTTGTTGTTAAGTAGTATGATGTATTGTATTCAATGGTTGATGATGGTGATATATCAAAACTAGTCTCATCTATCCAATGGTTTATTCATGTCAATGTTTACTTTCAATTCACTTTTTCATCATCCCATCGTATGATTTTTTTTTGGACAACGTTCATATTTGAAAATTATTTTTGGTACGGACTCAGTATCATCGGAACGGAAAAGAGGACAGTTAGTTGTTAAAAGTTAGTATATTTAAAAAAATATTTTTATGAACCTGATTACTAATGTGATCTCACGTATCTAATATGAGAGAGATGAATTGAACCTAAAACCTCTTCTTCCTAAGAGCATAGGTCAGTTGAGTTTTTCTCACAAAAATATTTAAGTTTATTTTATTATTTTTATTTTAAATAATATCATTTATTAGTGTTTACAATTATTTTCAATATTTGTCAGTACATTTTCATTAGTTAAATGAAATTTTATTTTCATCAAAAGAAAAAAAAAAAATTGGGCCGAACAAAGTCCCTTCTCTAGCAGCAACACTGTTCAAAAAGTTTAAATAATAACTTTATTTTTTGCAAAATAAATTATAATTTATAAATAATCATGATTAAATGATGAAATATACCCCTTTTTTTTTTTGGTCTTGGCTCATTCAATGACAGTTAAAATAAAAAATAAAACCAAACAAAAGTCAAGTAAAATTTTTCAAGTTTAAAAAACAAATCTTTTTTTAAGTTGCTCTCCACCTGCAACCCAACCTCCACCACCATGCCCAACCACCACCACCACCACCTCCACACTCCCCTCCGCCCTTCCTCCGCCTCTTCTTCCTCCAACCAATCCTTCACTTCAAAGTTAATCCTTCTCCTCACTCTCCTTCCTCTTTCTCTCGCTGCCTTAGCCTTCATCCTCCAATGGAAAGGCGATCATGGCGGCCTCTCCGATCCTGCCGCTGTTACTGCTCGTTGGGCCCCACAAGGTTCTCGCAATCATGAGATCTTTCCTGGCATGGAATCCACTGCCTCTGTTCTTTCTCCTAAGCAACACCTCTCCTCATCCTCTGATTGCTTCAGTCTTGCTCGCACTGCCTCTCCTTCTTTCCCTTACTTTCGTGACTGGAAGTTTGATCTTGACCCCAATTTGAGGCCTAAGGTATGCAAAGTTCTCTTCTTTTTGTGTTGTTAATGTTTTGCTGCTGCTGCACGTTGACTTGTGAGTTTTCAAGATTCATTTGTTTCTTGATCTTCATTTGTTGTTTCCTCAAATTATGCTTGATTATGCATTGCAGTAACAAGGGATCTTTGTTAATTTAAAATTTAGCTCAATTTAAATTAATTCAGCAGGTGAGACTAATTATGCTTGGTGTTACTTATATATATGAATTGGTTTCTGCTCTTTTCTTGTTAGTGATTGAACTTTTGTGGGTGTATACTTACAGTTACTTAATAAGTTTGGTTATCATTTATCTGTCTGTTATGACTTGCAATGTTGTTTCTGACCAATGCAGCCTTGCTGCTCAATGTGCAGATATGTATTACGACAAGTACATCAGCCGGTTTAGACCAGATTCTTCCATGGATGTTTTACCATAAAGTTATTGGGGTCACAACCTTTTTCCTCTTTGTGGAAGGAAAGGCTGCATCTCCTAGTGTTTCTAAAGTTCTTGAATCTATTCCTGTGAGTTAATGTATTTTTTAACTTGTATTGGGGTTTCTCCTCTCCGATATGTTATTTTTCTGTTGTGAGTTCTTGAGAATAAAAATTATGTTTTTCATTTAGGGAGTAAAAGTCATCTATAGAACAAGAGAGCTGGAGGAGCAACAGGCTAAAAGGTCAGTCAATCTTGACTCATCAATGGTTTAATTGTGGCCCTTGGATTATGAAATAAACTGTCAGCATTCATCTTGTAGATACTTTTTTCTATCCTAGCATCTGTTTTAGAGAGGCCAAGCCTTGGCACAACTGGTAAGTTGCTCCTTTAGAGATCCCAAGGTCACCAAAGGATGAAGGCTGCGTGCATGTGCGCCCACCCTCCCCTTACCCCCACACTAAGCTTTGGAGCACTTTGTGCACTGGGGAACCTTTTCTTAGAATCTGTTATAGTGAGCTTTTAGGATCATTTTGGAGTATATAGACAAATAAAGATGAATTGGTTTCTTATTTTTTGTTTCTGTTACGACCATTCTTGTTATTGCTATATTGGAGCTAAACATCTTTACAATGTTCATCATTGTCTCTGTTTGATATATTTTCTTAGATTCTATTTAACCTTATTTTTTTTCTTTGTCTTTGTTCCATATTTTCTTTAATCAGTCGGATTTGGAATGAGACGTGGTTGTCAAGTTTCTTTTACAAACCATGCAATTATGAGCTGTTTGTGAAGCAATCTCTCAACATGGAAATGGCTATTGTCATGGCAAGGGTATGTAGCACGTTCACTTTTATTCTCATATATCACGATGTGTTCTTCACTATTCTTAGTCTGTAATAAATGTATTGGTTGAGCTTGAGCTTATGAATATATTCTCATGCTTTGCAAAAAATGTAGGATGCAGGTATGGATTGGATACTTCATCTTGACACCGATGAACTGATACATCCTGCTGGTGCTAGTGAATATTCTTTGAGGCAATTGCTGCTGGATGTTCCTGGAAATGTGGATATGGTTATATTTCCAAACTATGTGAGTGAGACCATTTAGGATCAGAATGTTTTGTCAATAATGATGCTCGTTCCTTAATGTTTAGGATTTGGCACTGTTTTTGACTGTTGATATTTCTGACTGCTTTTCCATATAAATAATGTGGATGCTTTTGTTTCATAGGAGAGTAGCGTTGAACGAGATGATATTAAGGATCCCTTTAGTGAGGTAAACTCTTTCATTTTTTTTTCATTTTTCCAATTTAGTTTAACTATTTTAACTGTTAAAGTTGTAGTTAAGACAGATTGATAAGACTCAGTAAGCATCCTATTATGCTATATCTCAAATATAGTGTTGTCCGAATTCTTTGTGGCCATAACTTTTGTGTTGCCTGCAAATGCATTGGATTGCAGTGATTCTACTAAAGTTTTAGTTTTGTGTTCTTTAGATCCATGTTGATATGTTAAAAAAACCAGTGCGGAATATCCAAAGAGGATCATTTGCTTGATTTGCATTTACTTTTTAGGATTTTGAAGTCTTGTGCATATGTTGTATTAATGTGTAAATGCTAACAGGTTTCAATGTTCAAGAAAAACTACGACCATCTCCCAAAGGAGACATACTTTGGCATGTACAAGGAATCAACTCGTGGCAATCCAAACTATTTCTTAACTTATGGAAATGGAAAATCTGCTGCTCGAATTCAAGACCATCTTCGTCCTAATGGTGCTCACAGATGGCACAACTACATGAAAACCCCAAAGTATGTTGATTTTATTATCATATATGAGCAATGAATTTGAACTGTTAATTTAAACAAAAAAAATGCAAATAAGGACATGAAGTCAACCAGTTGTTACACACATGCATAGAATTCGTCATGCTGTGGTCTATCACTTCTTGCATGAATAATATCTAGATCTTGAATGTTACCTTTTACAAGTGTCTTCAGCTTTTATTTTGTTGATGGTCATATTGATGTTAGAATTTTCGTTGCTTTCTAACAACACTGACTTTATTTGATTTGTATATTGTTAGTGAGGTGAAATTGGAAGAGGCTGCAGTTTTACATTACACATACTCCAAGTTCTCAGACTTAACTTCTAGACGTGATCGATGTGGCTGCAAGCCCACAAAGGAGGATGTCAAAAGATGCTTTATGTTGGAATTTGACAGAGCTGTGAGTTAGGAACCTATTTCTATTTATTTCTCTTGTTTTTAATTTCTATTTGTTTCTCCTTTTCTATGCCAAGCAGCATCAAGAATATGGTGATGAAAGTGTACTATGCAATTTGATAACAGTGGACTTCCACTGGCTACTTATTCATGCGAAATATGAAGCAGTTGCTCATATTATGATTGGGGAGTTTGTGCTGGAAAGATATTCCATTTTGGACCAGATATCTGTTTTCCAGAACAAGCAAATTATTTAGAACTACCTGATGGGTGTCACCCTTAGAATGTTTGTAGACAAGTAAATGGCTAACATACTTGAGCGCTACTGCAAATGACAGACATTGATATGACACAAGTAATTGTGTTTTTATAATGTTAAAGTGGGCTACTTGCTCATTCTTATTATTATAATCAGTGGGTTGGTGGCCAAGTTGGTTTTATGTGGGAACCATTAGCCAATTCTAAGTGGTTCTTACTATTTATAGTTGACTGGAGAACTGTATCCTGGAAGATAAGTGTTTCCACTCTGCAGTTAGGAATGTGTGTTTGTTTGTCAGTTCCAACTTGTAGTGTCCATGCAATATGTAAAAAGTTAGGGGATGTGTTTACTGGGGGCACAGTCACACAGTTATCTGGTTTTCTCAATTGAGGGATATCTGTAGCAGCGGGGATGCTGGTATTTTGGTGTATATGTCTTTTACCATATTATTAGCATCTGATTGTTTCTCAGTAAGAGCAGAGAAGGAAGCCTAGGCAAATTTTGTTAGCTAGGACTTCTGTTTTTTGACAGTTCTGTTGACCAAGAGATAATCACTTGCTTATGTCAGTTCTCATATTGGTCTGGTTGATGGCCAAATATAGAGGATTGAATTTGTTGCTATTATTTTGTTTTCAAGCATTCAGTTTGTTTGGGATTCCATTTTCATTTGAGAACTTTCTCATCTTATAAATTAATCAATTAAACATTATGCATTGTAGGCATTCATAATTGCTTCAACTGCAACTGAGGAGGAAATGCTGAACTGGTAAGCAATTGCAGAAAATTTTTATCTCCAATCCCCTCCTTATCACCATTTATTTAAAATAATTATCTCCTTTGTTTATGGAAAAATAATAACATTTTGTGCTTCCTCTTGTTTCGGGGCATAGATAGATTTTTTTTTTTTGATAAAAAGTTATTTATCTTTTTTTTTTTTTTTTGTGTGGAAATGTAATAATATTTCCTGCTTCACCTCTGTTTTAGGTACCATGAACATGTTGTATGGGGTGATAAAGATGTAAAATTGAAACTCTTGAGGAAAGGCATTTTAACACGCGTATATTCCCCAATGGTGAGAAAGCATTTCTTTTTGGGATTTTATGTTCCTGAATGATGTTCTATAAACAAATTCATGGGATTTGTGCATTGAAATGAAATGGCTTTATTTGTTAAAAGCAAGCCAAATAAATAGATTCATAAGTTTTTGAAGCCATTACATGTGAGCTGCAAATGAAATTGATGCATGTAAGCTATAGTCTGCTCTTTTTTATCCCATGGACAAGGTTATGAAAAACCTGCCATTTCTGTATCTGCTGCCTGTGTTCTCATACAAGAAAATGAAACAGGAGCTAGTGAGTTGCCAGCTTCATTTATTATGTAGTGTACAGAACTAAAGAGCATCTAGAATGCAGGTCTGATTTCCCTTGTTTATCTCTTGAAAGGTAATCTTGGTTGTCTATTTCAGGTCATAATACAGGCATTAAGAGAGTCTGGTGTATTCAGCTCTATCATTGCTTCTGCCCCGAATACTCTTTCAAAAGACAAGTTTTTAGCATCTGTTGAGAAAGGCAACTCGTCAAGAGCTGTTGCCTCTGAATCGCTGCCCTCGAGAAAGATTGGTAGAAGCAGAGAGCATCAGGCAGCTGCTAGGAGGATTCTGGAATTAGAAGCTACAGCATCTCATGAAGCAGCTGTTCCGCCATTGTCACCTCCAGGAGCCAACGATGGCTTGTTTGAAGTGTGATCCAGATTATGGCATGATTACTTCTTCTTCTTGTTCCTGTTCAACTATTTTGATTTAAATTGTTTTGAAGGGGAAGATTCAGGAGGGGAAAAGAAACAGCAGGCAGGCCTCTTGTTGCAGTTAATGTGTTCTGTTCTGTCGGTTCTTCCCGATCATGATCCAAGCGCTTGTGTACATTTTTGTTTTCGTAGGAGAAAGATTTATGGCCAGGCACTCTATTTGGCAGCCACAAAAGCTCGGCTTATTATGTTGATGATGTATAGATTAAAAACTACAGTGTTGGCTGTTGCAGGGTTGTAAGTACTATTATTATTAGTTTATTAATTCAAGACTACTTCTGCAAGCAAAGTCTTTTTGTCTTATGTTGTCTGCTTTGGATGACATTCTAAATGCCTAGCCGTTAAAACTTACAATTTAAGTGTGAAATGATACTAATAAAAACCACTTTTCAAAAAGTCATTTTTGTTTGGGAATGGCCAATGTTCAAGTTGTCATAGCTTCAATAACAGATGAAGGAAATCAAGAAAGCTGAGCTACTTAAACAAGAGAGGGATAATGTGAGGTCTTTGTCCTTTGTATATATCATTTACATCATGTCTAACGTTAAGAAATGTGTAAAAATGCAGGGAAGACGCATTCTTTAACATGCAGTTACAATACGGCTTTAAATGAGAGACATCCTCAAGGCAAAGGGCATAATCAAAGAAACCAACCACAATATTAATCTACAATCATAGTTTTTTGGCCTTATGCATAATTACATTCCATGCTGAAGTAAAGCTCATCTCTCTGCTCCTTTAATTTACTAATTGCACCCTCTTTCAGCAACAAGTAAATATTTCATGGTTCTGCCTTCTCACTCTTAGCCACCCAAACAAAGCAACAGTAAAAATCACTGAAAAGTATACTGATTCTGTGGTATTCTTAAGTTTCAGCCATGGAACCTAATCTCGAAACTACATTCTTTCTTGAAGTAGCATCCTTTGTTACATGTATGAACACATAAAAGCATCCCATAAGAAACCTTCAACTTCAAGCTGGTATTCACGAGACACAAGTTCCACGAACAATACAAAACAGTTCTCTAGCGTGCTGCGAGTGCTGCTGACTGATACCAAGCGTACCAGGTTCAGAAATCATCCATGGCTGATGGGCATAAAGTAAAACAGAGGTTCACAAATAATGCCTCACAAAATGGGGACACGTCCAAGCAGATAAATAACTTGACTCACCTAGGATTAAATATTTTAGTGGTAATCCAATTTTACACTAATTTTACTTGGAATATTAATTTTCAATTAGTTTTTTTTTATCACTAAATTTTAATTTAAATATTCTGGTGGCATTTTGCTAATGTGACAGTCGAATTTAGAATATTTAAAGAATATTCGCCACATTAGCATACAAGTTAAATGTTAACTTAGATTGGTGACTGAAACAAAACTAATTAAAGTTTAATACCCAAAATGAAATAGATGCAAAGTTTGACAACTACCAATATGATTAACCCACTAATTAATATTGTCAAGAAATTTATTTGACATATATTAAAAAAAAAATTCATATCTAATTTATTCAACCTATATAGTATTTTTTTTTTAAATACAATGTAGTCTTCCAATATTATTAAATTTGTTTTGTTATTTATAGTTATAATTTAAAAAGTATTATCAAATTAAGATTATTAGAATATGAATAATTTAATATGAGATATATTAGTTTCACACAAATAAATAACAAAATAGATGATCAATAAATAATTATTTGGTCAAATGATGGATAAAAATGTGATTTATTTGATTTATAATTTTATTAATATTAAAATATTTTAACTTTTTTTGATATCTATTTTGAATAAAATATTTATTAATTAAGAATTATAAAATAACAATTCTTATTACTATTTTTATATTATTAACTTAATTAAGGGAGAAAGTGAAAATATAAAAACATTTTTACTTATAATAATTAATTTGAGTTTTAAGCTGTTAATATAATTTTTTAATATTTACTTATTTCAAATTTAAATTTTAAAATATTTTATTTATATGCATAGTTTTGAATGATATCAATTTAAAATTAAAATAAAATTTATATTTGTATAATTTATTTTTATTGATTATTTAATTATGAATTTTAAATTTTCTATAAATATTTTATTTATATATATAGTTTTAATAATGATACCAATTTAAAATTAAAATTTAGCACTCAAAATGTAATTAGTGTAAAGTTGGATGATCACCAAAATATTTAACCCTAAAATTTAAGATAGATGGAACACAAGTTTTAACTCCAATATAAGGGTACAATTCAGGTTTTTATCATATTATTTCTTTTTTATGTATGTAGTTTTTTCGGAGTTAAATTAAAATTTGATAATTCAATTTTATATATATACTTTTACAGTTAGCATAACTTTTTTTTTAGTTTAAATAATAAAAAATTTAGATCAAATGAATGTTATCAAACTATCTTTAGATGGCAATAAAATCAAATGAATTCAAAGTTAGAAGCTGTTGTAGTTTTGCCTTTTATTTCTTTAAGTTTTAGTGTAATTTTGTGTTTCTCATAATCTATGGCTAGTTAGATGTGTTTTTATTTTAACTAGGGCTGAGCGCGGGTTACGGAGAACCCGAACTGTCCCGAAAAACTAAACCGAAAATCTCCAGACCTGAAAATATCCGTTAACCGTTTGACTTTCTCCGAACCAAAGAACCGAAACCAGAACCGATAATTTAATATATATATATATATATATATATATTTGTGTTTGTGTGAGTATGTATTTCAAAAATTTTACAAATAGTTATTAGCTTAAAATTTTTTATGATATATTATAAATTATGATGTTGATAATCAATTATTAATAAGTTTATGTATTATAAAATTGTACTATTATAATCATCTTATATTATATGATATATTATAAAGTTGTACTATTATAATAATCTTATATCATAAATTTTTTTTATGATGTATTATAAAGTTGTACTATTATAATCATCTTATATTATA
>CATIWO010848857.1:0-17436 GCA_949673435.1 Macaranga tanarius | reverse complement strand
GCCTTAATAACCACTACCCACATTAATAGCCATTACTTGGCATTAATTGCCCACTAATATGAAAAAGGTGGCTACATATAACCCTAATTTATTTTTGAGCCTTCATGGATGCCTTGTTGGGTTGAAATTCTTGGACTTTCCAAATATCTTTAATTAAACCCAATATGGCTTTTTCAAGCTTCTTGGACTTGGACCTTGTGATTGGGCCTTCTTGTACTACCAATGGATCTTGGATCTCTTTAGGTTTTGGACTTGGATTCACATCAAGAGGCCTTCATACTGAGTAATCCCTGTATATATTTACAAATGGCTGCTCTATTCCAATCAGTTATTCTTTTGAGTTCCAAGCCACCTTATTTTTTTTAATATATAGATATCAACCTAAGAAATTATACTTTTGCTATTGAAATTGCTAGACCCTTGCGATAAAAACTTTCTATAAAATTTTTAATCTTTTTCACTACTAATTGAGGTAATATAAAAATAAAACTCTAGTACACTTGCATGCTTAAAAGGACTAACTGAATCAATTGAACTCTTTCTGCATAAGAAAGAAAATTTGTTTACTATGAATTAATTTTTTTAATTCTATCAATCAGTCCTTAACAATCCTTCTTGGTAATCTAGTTGAAATAAGAGGTAATCTCATATACTTGAATAGAAAATTACCTTTAATGAAGTCAACATCTACAAAGTTCTCCTTTTAGTATTTTCCACCCACTCCACTAAAATAAACATGACTTTAGATGCATTAATGCTAAAATTAAAAACCATTCTAAACTACCCAAGAATGTCATGCAACTTGGTAATTGATTGTTCTTCCCTTTTACAAAATAAAAATAGATCATCTATAAAATACAAATGATTAACTTTCAAACTTAGGTAGCCTATATGGTATTGAAATTTTCTAGTAATCATTGAATTCAACCCCTTTGAGAGATAATTCATAATGATCATAAAAAAAAAAGACCTGGGATCTCCTCATCTCAAGCCTTTTTTCCCTGATAGTGGCCCTCCATGCTACCATTTATTAAAAAAAAAAAAAGGTATTCTAATATACTTCATAACCAAATTAACAAACTTCATAGGAAAATTAATACCTAAAATAATTTCTTCTAGAAATCTTATGAAACTAAGTTATAGGTGTTCCTAAAGTCAATTTTCAAAGCACAATTAGGCTAAACTTGATTTTTATGGTAATTTCACAATAATTCATAGGCTAATATCACATTATCAGTAATTTTTCTCTATAAGATTTTGACTTTTTCAGACAAATTGTGAGTTTTCAAGCACCTTTACCACAATTTATTTGAGTTTTAACGGAATTTTTTGTGACTTTTAGTAGTAAATAGTGAACGGGAAATAGACAATTTGTAAGATAGAAATTTTATTGATGTAATGCTTACAAGCTTGATGAAATAGAAAAATAAAGTTGAAATGAACTAAAGAAATAGGAAATTGGCAAAAGAAAATGTGAAATTTGCTTAAACAAAAAAGTTACAAAAAATGACTATTTTAGCTAATCAAGTACTAATGAAATACTAATAACGACTGATGAAGTTGTTGTTGATGATTATATTTTGATTGAATTGGTTGCATTATGATTGGATTGGTTGTATTATGATTGGATTGGATATTTGTTGGATGATCTTCATGTTGTCTGCTGCTCCTTTGCTTTTATACCAAAAAAGACATTAATTTTTAATTAAAATTTGCATATCATCGGACTTTCTCAACTGTAACTTATGCATTAATTCCTATAACTTATCTGCCACTCCTTCCTTAAGCCTTCAGCTTTAAGTCTTTAACTCCATTTAATTTTTAGAAGCTTCACAAGTCTTTTTCCCTCAGTTTTGTAACGTCAATTCCAAAAGTTTCACAAATCTTTTCTCTCAAGACTTCCTCAGAATTTTCTAAAGCCTTCATGTATTTTTCTTTACCTTAGCATTAAATTCCTCAATGAATTCTTCTTTCCCTCAGCTCTCTGTAATTTTAATTTTAAAAACTTCATCTTCCCCTAAAGCTTTTCCTATAACCTGTAACACAAAAAAGTAGAACCAAAATTTTAGAAATTTTTCTCTTTATGGATTGGGATTTTAAAAGTTATGAACTATCTAAAAATTTTAAATTTTGACACAAACAATAATCATTAAAACTTTCTAGAGCTTCCTTATTAGGGATAATTACTATTTAACAACTTACAATTTTGAAAAAGAAAATCTTGAACTATCATCATTAAAACATTCTTTACAATATACCAACACCTTTGGAAAAATAAACTACCAAACCCATCGGCCATGAACTCTTCTCTATTAATAGAAAAAATATTTTACTTAACCTCCTCTTTTGTAATAGGCTGCAACAACATCTCTTTATCTTCATTTTTCATATAAAGACCACTACTAATTACTCTTTTCATCTGCATGTTCTTTAATATCAGTAAATACTCCTAATAAATTCTTATAGAATCCCAACATAGCATCTTTAATTAAACCAGCATTTGTAATAATAGTTCTATCTTCCAATTTCAGGCTACTAGTTCTTTTTAATATCTTCTTTGCCTAACACAAGCATGTAAAAATTTGGTATTTATATCTTCAAGTTGGACCCATTGCACCCTAGCCTTCTATTTATAAAAGATCCCTCTTATTTAAGTGAATGTTCAAAATAATTAACATAAGTTTTTTCCTCTTAAAAGAAAATATTTAGAGGATCCTTTTAAAGATCAGATTGAACTCTTTCCAATAATAATCTACACATTTGAACTTTCTGAGAGATTTTTGCATATTCTTCCTTATTCAAATCTTTCAATGCTTCATTAACAAACTAAAGCTTCTTAATAACAATAAATATTGAATGCCCATGAACTTCCTACTACCAGACATCTTATACTATTTGATAAAATTTTTGATCCTCTATCCAAATATTTAAAAGATGCAGTCCCTTATCTTTAATCATTTCTCACAATAATAAAAATAGAGAAATGATTAGAAATTGCCACTATAAGGGATTTAGCTTTAGAAAAAGAAAATTTCTCAAGCTAGTGATTATTTAAACCTAGTCTATTTTTTTTCCAAATTCTCATATTATCAACTTGATTATTTGTCCAAATAATATAGCACCCTTATATCACATCTTATTAAGATCAGCGAAATACAAACACTTTTTAAAATCATCAACTGCAATCTTCTTTATTAGATTTTCTATTAATCAATTATTATTTGACAAAACTACATTAAAATCCCTTTGCAATAACCAAGAATCATGACTACTACTTACATTAGTAATAAATTGCCAAAAAATTTTCTTATTTTCAATATCATTCAAACCATAGACAACAGTCCATCGATAATAATCAGCTCCTTTAATAACTCTATAATGTATAAGTTTATTAAAAACAATAACTATATCAACATTAACATATTTAGGATCAAAACTAATCCAAAGTTTGCCTAAATTTACAAAAAGAGTAATTGTCATACCATTTCCATCTTGAAAGATTGAGTGTAGTTCTAATTCTCTTCTTATTTTCTTCCCTAACTCTAGTTTCCAACAAGCCCACTAGTTTAACTCTCTTAGAAATAATTAGATGACTAACTTGTTATTTATTAGGGTTATTTATACCTCTTTACATTCTAAGAGGGCATTATTTACTCCTATTAGAGGGTTTTATTGCTTTTTTTGGTCTCCTAGTAATATCCAAAACAATGAAGTTAAAATTGTACTTGTTTAAAATGAACTCCAAATTCATCTTATTAAGAAATCTTTGTTGCAAATTCACTAAAAATATCCATATTCACCAAAATTCTATCATATGCAATCCTTATCAAGTTCAAAGTACATTTATATATGAATAGAAGATTACCACAAATATTGGCAATTTGACTTAGCATATCGTTAGGCTACAATTCCAAAGGAAGAAAAAGAATCTTTATCCAAACAAGTACTTGATTAATTTTTGACAAATCAAAGCACATTCTCTGCTTCCATTCCTTTAAAACCAGTGGATGTTTATTAAAAGTAAGAGGTATATCATTCATTGCTTTCAACTTGCCTTCTTCAGATGAAAAATTAAATTAGAAAACACTAGTGCGAACCATGTGAACTAATTCAAGCCCTAAATATTGCCATCTATTTTTAACAAAACTTTCAATCCTTCTAAATCTTGGATCTAACCCAATTACCAACCTAATAAGAGCAAAATGACATTTATTTGCTTCTGCATAACATTTATACTCATAAACTTCATTATCTTTTCACCATTACTAATCAATGGAGTCACATAATACAAATTACAATCCCCAAACTTGATTCTATTTTCCTTAAAAAGATTTGTCCATCGACTCTTTTCCTATATTTTATAGTTGCATGTGTTTTAGTCTGTATTAATGACATTTTTTTAGCAATACTATTGTTTTTTATTTGCTTGATTAAAAACAATTTACAGATCATTCCGAATATATTTTGAAAAGTAAAAATAAATCAATTTTTATTGACAACACAACCTACCAGACAATTACTAGTTAGGACTAATTGCAACTTAATTATATGAAATTATGAATGGTCACATAATTTTGTATTTTATTACAATTTGGTTTCAAAACTTTTATTTGTTTCTTTTTAATTACCTAACTTTAATATATGTTTTACATGGAAATATTTTAACATTTTTTAGTTAAATTTAATGACATTACATGTTATGTCGTATTTTCATTTTAGGTTGGAGATTTTTGCACTCATTTTTTATTTTTTTTAAATTATAAATTAAATAATTATCCTTTGTTGAAAATATCTATTCTTTTATTAATTATAATTACTAAACTACATACCATCTATTTTATTTTGAATCCAAATTCAGTATTTGATGTTTAGTATTCCAAAAATACTTGTAACTGAATTTTTTTTTTTTTAAGTTTAAAAGTTTAATATAATCAATCATTTTTCTGTAAGTACTATTAAACTTTTAACTTGTCTAGATTACAGTAAAATTTGCACCAATTATAAAAATAACAAATCTTTTATTTTTTATGAATAGTTTTCTTCATTATCATATGCACATGATTTTATTTTTATTTTATTTTTATCATCATTTAAAAAATAATATAGAAAATCAAATCATATGATTAAAAATATCATTATAAAAGTTCAACAATACATTCATTATATAAAAAAGTGTTCATAAGTTCAATGCATAGAATGAATAGAGCTTAAATCAATTTATATGTAATTTAGATCAAACACAAATACTCTAATTAAATTATACCGTAAAAAATCTATTTGATAAAAAAAAAATTATAGCAGTACTTTTCTATTATTAATATGTTATAACTCGTCATAAAAATTAAAACTACAACAATTTTTTATATGATGAATTTTTGTTAAATTTTAATAATAATGCTTCTAATCATGTAATTTGATTTTTATATTATTTTTAAAAAATTTATGATAAGAAAAATAAAAAATAAAATAATGTGCTTATGATATTAAAAACGTGTTCATAAAAAGTAAAATTGTTATATTTTTTTTATAATTGGTGCAAGTTTTACAATGAATTTCTAGACAAAAATTTTTTTTTTACAATGATTTAGATAAATTAAAAGGTAAAGAGTACTTAAAAAATAATTAATTGTGGTAAATTTTTTAACACAAAATAAAAATGAAGTAAGCTCAAGCACAAGTAGTTTTATAATCTTAAACATCAAATAGTGAATTTAGATTATAAAAATAAAAAGAGAATAGTTTAAGAATGGTATTAATAAAAAAAAATAGACATTCTAAACAAAGGATAATTATATAATTTAAAATTCCAAAAAACAGAAAAAAAGTGCAAAATAAATGGGTGGAGTCCCACCCTTTTCATCTTATTAACCTTATTATTCATTCTAACCATCCTAAAATTTATGCTACCGTTCATATTAATTGATGACAAGTTCTCTAAAATAAAATTATAGGATATGATGTGGACACTCTGGCTGCCACATCCTTAAATTTAGTCAGAAAATATCAAAGTCCTTCCATGTGACATCCAAATTAAAGTTTCATAATTAAAAGAAAAAAGAAATGAAAGTTTTGGAACCAAATTTTTATTAAGTGTAAAGTCCATACAATTTACCTGATTAATTGCTCATGAACAAGAGGGAAATCAATATTTAAGCCATTGTTTTAGCAATTACCATATATACGGAAGAGACATAACAATGAACAATCCTATCTTGCCATTCAAAGAAAGGCATGAGAAAAAAGGGGCAAGAAAAGGTAAATTGTCTGCTCAGCATTACCACTCAAGTCGTCTAGATCGTACATCCCATGCTTCAGCTTTTTAATCTGTATCAAAATAAATTGGAGCAATCTTCCACCTCGGTCTCAATTCTTGTTGACAAGCTCATCCCTTTAGTGAAGGCTCTCGAAAGGTTTAAACTATGAAAAGCAAATCAAAAAGTTGCTAATGCAATATATATAACACACACAATTTAAAAGATGTTTTTAGTTCTTGGTCGGCTTAGTTGTCAGACCAAACCCGAAGGGAAACAGAGGGTCATAATGTGGATCGCCAACATTCATCGGTAACTGGTCTACTGTCTTGAACCAGGTGCGTGCCAGCTTGCCAGTAAATCCATAGTCACCAAACAGAACGTCAGCAACACCTTGGCCTTCAGTTCCAGGAAGCCAAGCAGCTACAAGAGCATCTATACTTGAAAGGTAGGGCTGGATCACAACAGGTCGGCCAGATATGATTACAACAACACATCTGACATATGCACACACATTGTTGATAGTACTCCGGCCAGGTTCAGGAATTGTCAGATTAAGGTTGTCACCATATGTTTCTGCATATGGTGGCTCACCAACTACAACAATGGCATAGGAGAATTTGCTAGACTTGACAAAGTTTGGATCTGGGTTCTCACTGTAGACAACTTGGGTGGTATGATCAACTTTATTTTTCACCGCATTCAGAATTGTAGTACCTGTTGTTGAAAATGATATTCCATTAGAAACATGTTCATAAGATAATGAAGCAAAATTATAGTTGATAGTCTATTTTCCTGACATGGCTTATCACATTCAAAGGGCGTGTAGTCAATTTCGAGCAATTTAGTCCACTCTTCTAAACAGCTATTTTAGCATATAATTAAGTTTGCCGTCCTGCAAGTTCTGCCTAACTCAGAAATAATCTTGTAAACATACCAGATGTAAGGTCATTGCCACCAAGACCCTGCCATGTGATTGTCCAGCCTCCACATTGATTGCCCAAGTTGTCAGCATGGGTTCCAGCAACCAGTATCTTCTGTGCCTTTTTCGGAAGAGGCAGCAATGGTTTATCAGCAGATTCACCATTCTTTAGCAGTACAAGCGATTTCCTCACAGCTTCTCTTGCTAATTGTCTATGTTCCTGTTCAGGGCAAATTATATGATCAGAAAAGCATATTTCATACCTGAAAAAAAGATGAACTAAAAGACATTTAAACCTTTAATGCAAGAAGATTAAATCAGCAAACCTGACTACCAAGTTGGTTGATCAAGCTCGCATCCGCAAGTGGGTTCTCAAAAAGGCCCATAGTAAATTTTACCCTTAAAATTCTTTGTACAGCATCATTAATCCTGCTCATAGGGATAAATTTGTTCTTCACCTGATAGGTTAGATCATCAATAAACTCTGTGAAGTTATATGGAACCATGACCTGCAAAACAAAATAAGACAAATTAGAAATAGAAAAAAAATTGAAACAAAATTCACATGTCAGCTTGCAGAACACGAAGTTCATTTCATCACCAAAATTATATAGCACTGAACACTGTAATATTTTGAAATAATACTAACCATGTCAATTCCTGCACCAACACCTGCTTCAACAGAATATGAATAATTATCATGAGGAGGAGATGTAATCCTGTCAATTCCCTGCCAATCTGATATTACAAATCCCTGTAATATACCAACAGATATAAATTATTCTTCAAACTTATGCATAAGAAAGAAACAATACATCTGTATGAATAATTTATATACCCTGAACTTCATCTTGTTCTTTAGGAATCCAGTGACAAGATCATGATTAGCATGCATCTTCTTTCCATTCCAGCTCGAGTAGGAAACCATGACTGTTGCAACTCCTTTGCTGATGGCATTGTAGTACGCTGGCATGTGGATGTTGAGCAATCCATTCAAACTTATCACAGTATTGTTCTCGTTGATGCCCCTAGTTGTGCCACCATCTCCAACATAGTGCTTGGCACAGGCTGCAACTTTGGTCCTGATGAAAGTAATTAGCTAATTAAGGAAAACTGCAAATCAAAAGTCCTATACCAAATTACTGGAAATTGCTTATTGAGTTCCAAAAATAAAATTGTCCTTCATAAATCTTATTGGATTGTGGGCACTTTTAAAAACATTGATCTCCAACATATCTGATCTAAAAGGACTCTTTCCTGCAAGCGGAACTTTAGTAGCAT
This sequence comes from Macaranga tanarius, assembly GCA_949673435.1. Lineage (NCBI taxonomy): Eukaryota > Viridiplantae > Streptophyta > Magnoliopsida > Malpighiales > Euphorbiaceae > Macaranga > Macaranga tanarius. The sequence goes on along the minus strand of CATIWO010848857.1, from coordinate 8,982 downwards.
CCACACAATCGATGAAAAAAATTGGAACCATACATATTGCTGCACACACCAGACTCTTCCAATTAAAGGACTTCTCCATTAAAGTGACTGGCAACCAGGACCAGCCCTACAGCATTTCCATCATGATTAATATGGGATAAAAATGTCCAATCAGAATTATGCATCTATTGTTGATAATTGAGATCCAAATGGTCAATTCATCTGACTAGAACCTTTGGAATCAACCAAAATTACAAAGTACATGATGATTTGCAGTTTTTATTAACACATGTGCTGAACAGATTCAGCATGTGAGCCTATTGACTGTGCATTTATGCATAATTAATTGGGTGCTTTTTTCACAAACCATTTTCCCTGAATGATGTTTCACGTTATGAAAAGGCAGTTCAAATAAAGTTATGAAAAGGAAAGGAAATAATTTCCACAATTTAGCTAGGGTTATTGACCCACTTTGCCAAATTGTAGAAAGATCTCGGATATTTTTAGAGCAACATCAGCTATTCAACTTATAAAGTCACACATGGGAAGCTAAAATTGACTTGAGAACTATTGTTGTCATCTATTTATGCTCTTTATTTAGATGACCTGATGGCCCGCCATTAATGCCTTACACATGGGTTATAGCTTTGAGACCACCCAAAACTGTTAAATAGATATTTATTTCAATCAAATGGACAAGTCAAGTAACCGAGGTCTTTTTCATGGATGAACCTTGAACTGGTGAAGGATCGTAAGGAACTGGGAGACCTACAAATTTTGTTTTGTCATTTACAGTAATCCAATTTTGGAGCACTAAATGTCCATCATTCAAACTTGACTTGTGAGTGAGACCACCAATACTCTCCTAACAACGAACAAGAAGACAAAACAAAACCACTTTGAATATTCAAATCCTGAGGCAATGAATTTAGGAATATACAAGCAGATCCAAGGAACTCCCCAGATTTGGTAAAGATACACAGTTAAATAAATCTCCTAAAATAGAAATGAAAGAATTCATAGTAGAAGACCATGAGAATCATAAAATGTCTTTGTAATTCGAATGCATTAATATTATTTTCTACCACAAAATTCACCACGTTAAATAAAGAACAGATAAATAAAGGATTTTGCTGCAAAAAAGAAAAAGCTTACTTTCCAGGAGCAACAAAGGGAACACCCTTTTTAGAATTGGTAGGGAGGTCTCCTTGTAAACCAGGTATGATCTCAGTCATTGACTGGACTATTCTATGATCTTCACTGTAACTTTCATAACACCGACCCCATCTCGGATCCCTGCAAACCTATGAAAACAGAAGATTACAAATAAGATATTTAAAAAGGGAAAAAAAAAATCTTGGTGGAGACTATCTAGAATATGTTTCAAGTAGTCTGCTGTCCTTTTTCTTACTGCGATACAAGGAGCAAAGACATAAGGAATTCCAGTAGCTCTAACTTCAAGAGCAGTTGCTTCTCCAATTCTTTTTACAAGCTGAGGATCCCTGATAGCAACCACAAATCAACAAAAAGCTTTAGTTACACCAATATTTACATTGTCATTGAAGACAAGATGGATATGAAAATGTTAAACAGCAGAGCAACTTAATAATAACTAAAAAAAAATTTCAAGAATTTGGCCAAATTATGCCGTTTTTTAACTAGTTCAAATTTTTAAATGGTTCTACTGTGAACTTCAAGATTCGGTCTGTAGAACAAAAAATCAAAACTTGGTTTTTAACAATTTTAATCCTATGGCTATTTTTTAAGCTAACTAATCTGCTGCATATGAATTTAGTTTCAGAGGAAAATAATAAACCTGAAGGAAATTCCAGTTCAAAAGAATTCAGTTAGTAAACTTCACGTCCTTCCATTACTTGTAAACAGATGCCATTGGCAATAAAACATTTAAAAATCTTGATTCTCTCTAAGTTTGTTATTCTCGCATGAGAAGTAGCAAAAGTTCATAAATCAATTGAACAATTTATAACAATAATTCTAAATGACATGCCTGGTTGCTCCAAGCCCCACATTGTGAGGAAATATGGTAGACTTGTAGACATTGTTGTGACCATGAACTGCATCAATCCCATAAATCATTGGAATTCCAAGCTGGGTCGACAGAGCACCCTTCTGGATAGTATTAACTGTAGTGATCCAAGTCTCAGCTGTAGCCTTCGGTGCCGGCACACTCCCTCCCCCACTCAGCACACTCCCTAAGCACAGCACATCAACCATTACAAAATAATCCAAAAAAATTCAAACTAAAAAAAGAAAAGATAACATAATCTAAGAAACAAAACAATACAGTGGCCATATAAATGGGCATATAGAGGCAAGTGGAGTTGCTGTGATAATTATATATACCTATGAAATACTTCTTCATTACATCTGGGGTTGCAACAGCACGCTCAATCTGCACCATTTGACCAATCTTTTCTTCAAGAGTCATTCTTTTCATTAAATCTTTGATTCTAACACCCAACGGTTGTTTTGGGTCTTTGTATTTCAGAAGCTTAGTTTCACCAGCAGCTGCTGCCAAGCAGCATAATAGCAGAAATCCCCAAATGGGTATCGACAGTCTCCCCATTTTAGTACCACAAAGGGACCTATTAACTCGCTAAAAAATCTGGAAATTAAGCATTTTGTAAGAAACTAAATTCAAATGTAACAGTTAAAGAGGTAGCATTTTAAGTTCAAGACAAAGCAAGCAACTTTATGGGAGTATTTACATATATACGAATATAGCATTACCAGGTTGAGCATATCAAGTTCTAAAACACACACACACACACACACAAAGGTGTAGCTCTTAAACTTACATGGAGAAGCAAAAACAGAAGCCAAAAACTTTATAGAGGAAAAGAGAGAGAATAATGAAGATGATAATATTTGGGAATGGAAAAGAAGATGTTGATATCCACTGCTACTCTAGTTTATAGTTTCAATGTAGGAGACAGTGGCCAGTGGGAATGTGAAATGCACCCAACAACCAGCTTGTCCATTTATAGACAAATTTCTTGATTTTTTTTTTTTTTCAGAAGCAAATTTCTTTATTTTTTTACATTTATGATATTTTCCTTATTTTTCTATTTTTGCCCACAACAACTCAGGATTATCTTTATTTAAACCTTAGGCTTTTAAATGATTTTTTTTTACTATTTCTTTTAGCATTGTAATTTATTTTTGTTATTAATATTATTTATTAAATATTGAACTCTAAAATTATTAAATTTTAAATTTAAATATTAAATTTTATAATTTCTTTTAAAAAATATGAAATTTCATTATTAAACAATAATACTTCTATCTTCTATTTCAATTAAAATGTCCCTTTTTTATCACACCAAAAACTTTATTTTCTATTCCACTTAAAATATTTTTCTTCTATTTGATCAAAAACACTTCTAGAGACAAACAATAACTTTTAGATGTTTTTTTTTTTTTTTTTTTTTTTTCTATTTCTCATGTTTGATTAAATTCTTTTTTTCTTTTTCATACTTGTTTATTTTTTTTCCTTTTTTATATTTTATTAAATTTTTCTAACATTAAATTCTATTATTTATAGGTAATAATAATCTCATATCTTAGACCTCAATGCATATGATTGGCACAACAAATTATTGAAACCTTTTCTATTTTTTCTCTTTTTCACATTAAAAAAAAAATTAAAATGGTACGATTCTGAATTCTCTCTACTAAAATAATTTTTTGTTTTTTGTTTTATTGTATTAATGATTAATTATTCCCTTAATTTTGAAATTTTTCTATAATTTTTTATTTTGTAATTATAATTAAAATTATTTTTAATTTATTCACATAGTAATTATCATATGGTTTAGTTTTTTTATATTATTTAAACATAATTTTTTTTTATATTCATAAATTTGTATTCTGTTATTAAAAAAAGTAAGAGTTACATAAACATATTATTGATAATTTTTAATTGGTGTGTTTATATATATATATAATTTGTATTAAATTGAGTAACTTAAATTAGTTTAATTGTTTACAACTCAGCATTTCTCCTACATTTCACAGTTTCCATCATAGAATAAATTTTCACATTTTTCTAAATAACTTTTTGTTTATGTTTTTGTTGGGATTCTGAAGTTATTTTTAGAATTTGAGTATTCAATTTTACACATTAATATTTTTGTGTTAAACTGGGGGTGGCTATTATTCCAATTTAAAATTTAACAAATGTTATAAATTTTTGCCATTTAATAAAGTATTTATCTGTAATTTTACATATAAAAACATATCCACGTCACTTTAAAAATCAAATTAAATTCTTTTTATAAGCTATTTTAATTTTTATTCTATGTCAAAAGCTAACAAAAGTACTAAGATATATATATATAATGTCTAAAATTAAAATGACTTAAACAAAAAAATTAATTTTTTTGGTCTTAATGTTAGAATACTAAGGTGTGTTTATTTTGAGAAAAATACTCTAGTTTTCTAGAAAAAATTTTAAAATGAAAATAGAAAATAGGAAATTGTGTTTACTTTTGGTATTTTTATAAAAATCTCACTTGAAAAGTGTTTTCACTATTTTTCTAATTTTAAAAGAAAAGTGGAAAATAATTTTTTTTTCTAGAATTTTCCTTATTAAAATTATAAACTGAAAACTCCGTATTTTCATTTGAAAACACGCCTCTTTTTAATTGTTAGGACGTCTTTTCAATTTTTTTTCAAATCCTACATGTCTTTTCAATTTTTTTTTTCAAACCCTACATACTTCTTCCTCCCTACTGCTCTCTATTTATCCATCCAACTCTCTTCTCTTCTATACTTTGATACGTATTTTTTTCTTTTTTTGAAAAAAAAGATGCTTTTTTACTTGATTGATTACCGAGTTTGATGTATATAACTTATTGGTTTTGCTTTTATTTTCTTTTGTGGTTTTGGTTGGTGGGTGTTTGAAATGAAAATAGGCATTTGTCCGTGCAATTGGTACGCCAACTGTGGTTTTTGATATTGACTTTACTTTCATGGCTTTTTTTTTTTTTAATGAAAAATAATTTGGAAATGAAAACAAGTAAACACATTAGTCTGTTTTCAAAAAATGAAAAATAGATTTCAATTTCTAACAAGTAAACATATTTTACAAAATTTATATGAAAATGAAAAATTTTTATTTTCTTTAAAAATTGAAAAATGAAAACAGAAAATAATTATTTGGAAGTAAACACACATAATTGTTTCAAAAAAAAAAAAAAAAAGTTAGAATACCGATTGTAATGGGAAAAGAAAAATACTTATGGTACGTTAAATAGTGGAGTACAAAATTAGCAAAGTGAAGAGTTGTTGAGGGCTATTTATGGCCTGCCATTTTCAAGATTAGGAGGCAAAATAAACATGAAAGAAAGTTTCTACATCTCAAGGAGCAGCATTAGATTAAAATTGACTTAATGGAAAAACGGAATCAAATTAAAAATTTAATTAAATTGAATTGAATTAAGGTAATTTTAATTTGATTCTTTCAAAACTTTTAAAGTTAAAATAAAGTTGATTCAGATTGATCTAAATAAAAAAAAAAACTAATTTAATCGAATTGAATTGAATTTTTAACATTTAATACGTTATTTTAAAAATCATATTATTCTAAAAAATTACATAAATAATAGAATTATAAATAAAAAAATATATTTAGTCATATTTTTAATAAAAGACGCATTAAATAATATCCAATAAAAATAATCTAAAAACAAAAATATTAAACTAATTAATTAAATAAAGACGCATTAAATAATATCTAATAAAAATAATCTAAAAACAAAAATATTAAACTAATTAATTAAATTGAACTTAAATAATTTAATTAAATTTATTTATTTATTTCAATTCAATTTGATCACTAATTATTTTAAAATTTTTATATTCACTGAATTGGCCCTTCACTTTCTTTGAAAATTTTTTACTTTGTAGCTCCAGTCCAGAATCTAATATTTGCCTGGATTTAATAAATGAAACTATACCCAATGGAAACGAAGGAAAGAAAAGAAACAAATTATGGAGAGCATAGCATAGATAAATTGTTCATTTGCAACGGCACTTGAATCAAAACAACTTCCTTAATCATTAAAAGGACAAAAAAAAACAAAAAAGCTGCACACTTTTTTCGTTGTTTCCCTCTTTAAATTCAAAATCCATGTGCTGTCGTACGCTAGGATCATTTTTAGTAAATAAAACCATCAAAAGATGTTACCGTTGATAGCTCAAAATCTTTGGTACACAATGGAATAAGGGTCTATTTAGCCTTAACTTTATTTCAACGGCAATTTATTACAAAATCTTTAATTTTCAGCTCTTTTTTTCTTTTTTGTCTGATTACATGGCATCTTATAATATAATATTTCACTTTTAAGCTTTATTTTAGTATTTATATTTTATAATTTGAAGATATAAGGTAAGATAACTATAAATCTCATTATAAAAATGTTATTTATTAATTTAAATTTTATCTTGTGATTTAAACATATACTGAAAATTAAATATAAAAAAATTAATTAATGAGTGTATTTACTTTATTTCAAACAATTAATTGATCTTAAAACCTTATACTATATGTTAGGTTGGTACTTAGTTTAGATTATCTAAAACAAATTATCTTAATATAATTAATTATTAAAATATTATTAATTTTTAGTTATAATACATAATTCCAAACTTCTAATCTTATCAATTATTGATTATTAACTTAATAATGTATCATTAGAAAAATAAAGATGATAACTATTAGTACAGTTATTGAAATAAAAAATTAAATATATAAATAAATACCACATATATTTATGGTTTTAGTTCTCTTGTTTTGTACAATTCGGATAGTGTAGTTCAGTTCAGTGTTCAGTTTTTTGTTTGGAGATCTCCAGACTCCTTTCATTAAAAGTTTTCAGAACCGATCAACGGATATTTTTGGATTTATATATTTTTGGTTAAGTTTTTGAGATGATTTGAATTCTTCATGACCTGTGCTCAACATAATAATTATATGATAATTAAATTCACTAAGTTTTTTTCGTATAACACTTCATCAACACTCTCAATTAGGGGTGAGCAAAAAAAACCGAACCGACTGGTTCGGTTCGGTTTTCATGATGAAATTTGTTAATTCAGTTTAAACCGAACTGAAATAAGTTCAGTTTAGTTTTTAGAGTAAAAAAATATATTAAATCGAACCGAAATTCATAGTATATTTAAAATTTTATATATATTTATAGGTCAGTTTGATTGATTTAGTACTAATATTTTAAATTTTATTAATAATATTAGTTTCTAAATATATAAAACTCTTAATAACATTATTTACTACCAAAACAATTGTAACAAAACATATTTAAATATATTTCAGAGAATTGGTTCATTTGATTTTTTAAAAAATTAATAAATAAAATAAATATAAAAAATTAACATTAATATATCTTATAAATCTTATTAGAATATTGTAAAATTACACAAATAAAATAATATTAAAATTAAAAAAAGTGAAAAGAAATTTAAAAAATAAAAAATAACCGAACCAAACCGAAAAAATTTGATTCGGTTCAATTTGATTTTAGGAATTTTTTAACAAAATTGAACCAAACTAATATAGGTTCGGTTCAATTTAATTTTAGACATTTTTAAACCGAACCGACATTGCTATCAATGGAGGGGGTTGACACTTCATTAACACTCTCAATGGAAGGAGTTGATTGAATTTGAAAAGGTGTAAGTTTGACAATATAAAATACTTTGCCAATAATATAATAGATTATCTATTCCTTAAGGTGACTGCTAAGTGCTAAGTTGGTTGTAATATTTTTATTTTTATATTTTTATAGAGAAATAGAAAAATGTGGCCAATGTTATAAAAGTTACAATGATAATATGAGATAGTTTAAACAATGGTTGAGATTATACCTAATTGAGAAGGAGACATCTATGCCGTTTCTAAATTACAAAATCCTAAATTTGTGCATTTTCTTTTTCCTTTTCACATGCATCTTCATGTCACTATCAACTGCACTATGTGAAACAATTTAAAGAAATTTAAAGATGGTTAACAAAAATTATTCAACAACATAAAACTAATAAAAGGAAATAATTCAACTTAATACCAATAAAAGATAAAGAAAAAGAGACTACAAAAAATGATAAAATCATTTTCTTTACATTACTTTACCTTCCTTTGATCAATTTATAAATATTGCATCAAAATTCCACACATAAAAGCTTCATTTATATTCAAAAGGAAAAAAAATAAAAATTAAATGTTATTAATAATAGTAAGATAATTAAACATGAACAATAGTAAGATAATTAACCAAAACTTGTTATAGGATCTAATTTATCATCATTTTTTAAAGTAGTGTCATTTGTAAGTATCCTATAAGGTTATGATTGTTAGTAGGGCTGAGCGCGGGTCGCGGAGAACCTCGAACTGTGCCGAAAAATCCAAAAAATTGAACCGAAAATCTCCAGAATTAAAAATATCCATTGATCGTTTGACTTTCTCCGAATCGAACTGTCCCGAAAATTTTTATTGGGCGGGTCTGGAAATAATGAGTTCTCCGAACCGAGAACCAAACTGAACTGCTCCGAACCGAAAAACCGAAACCAGAACTGATAATTTACTATATATATTTATATATGTGTGTGTTGTGTGAGTATGTATATTTCAAAAATTTTACAAATAGTTATTATCTTAATTTTTTTATGATGTATTATAAATTATAATGTTGAATTGTTGCTAATCAATTATTGATAAATTGATGTATTATAAAACTGTACTATTATAATCATCTTATATTAAATGATATATTATAATGTTGTCCTATTATAATCATCTTATATTATATGTTTAAATTATAATAGTCTTGTTTTATATGTTAAAATGTAAAATTATTAAAGTATAAATATTAAAATAAAATTTATAAGGAAGATAGTACTATTTATTAGATATAATATATTTAATATAATGCAACAATAAGATATATAGTTATTATTAATTTGTTA
>CATIWO010848646.1:0-12558 GCA_949673435.1 Macaranga tanarius | reverse complement strand
ATCTAAAAACAAATAAATCCTACTAATTAAGATAAAATAATAAAACTAACTAAATTAACTAAAAACTAACTAACTAATGCAACTAATAAGCCTAAGATGTAATAAAATAAAGTGCTTAAAATATGTGTTTTTCACGCTCATCACTGAACTCACAGATGGAAGTTTCATTGAAAGATTTGTAAAACACTAAGCAAAAGTTCAATGAGTCCTTTTCTGATTATCTGACCAGATGAAGGGCAAGCTGGCACAGATGAGACAACGATCAGCCAAATTTGATCAGTTAGTGCTTGCTTTTGATGGGTGTATCCCACCGCTTGCTAAAAAATTGAATGATATGAGGATTAGAAATTTCAAAGAGCTTTATAGATTCAAAGTTCAAAAAGAGACTGACGTGGCTCAACAAAAGAGGTTTTATGGAGTAAGGTCTAGGAATAAGGAAGGACTGAGCAGCAATGTATAAATCAATGCTATTGAGCAACCCCGACCACCCCAGAGATTCTCTAATCTTAGAAAGCCCCTCTCCAAAGTCCTTAAGAAACTCACCGAGAAAGGGCTTCTTCGTCCTTTACTACCTAAAGCCCCATTTCCCAATGCCAACCCAAAACTATTTTGTAAATATCACCAGGTGATCGAATATGACACTGATCAATGTGCCCACCTTAAACACGACATCCAAGACCTTATTGATTCTGGAAAACTGGTTAACCCATAAACCCGAAAGTCAAACATAAAAACCAACCCTTTGCCAAATTACTGAAATACCCCACCTTTAAACTAACATATCCTGATGATTGGCACTGGATTGAGTGAAGAACAAGTGCTCAATTCCTTCATTGACCTTGAACCTAACCCTGAGCTTACCCAACCTGTTAAACTAGAAGCCACCAATGAGAGGGGTTTGTTTGTGAATATATTGGACATCTGGTCTTCCGATGATGAGGACACCCAAGAAGGGATTGATGTATTGGGAGGTGAAAGAGAGTGGATAGTTGAACATGTAGCAGTAATAAAAGAGCGAAAAAAGTGTGAACTAGTCCAAGAAGAGGTTGATTCTAAGCAAAAAATTAAATTTGAGGACAAAAAAGAGCTGAAGAAAGAAGAACCAAAGAAAGAACAACCCGAGAAGACAGTATTCAGTATCTAGGAACTTTTAATGCAATCTAAGATTCACTGAGATACGATGGTCCAAGTTTTACATGAAAGGAAAGTCTCCACCAACACAACCTCTCAACAGTTGGTGAGTTCCTTGATGCAGAAACCTGAGGGGAAAATTGTGTTCACTGATGAAGATCTGCCACTGGAAGGGAGGGAACACTACCGGCCTTTGTTCATTAAAGCTGAAATCAAAGAAAAGATGACTTATTGCATCATAGTTGAGAATAGGTTAGCTATAAATGTGTGCCCTCTGAAGATATTACCAAGGCTTGGTCTAACTACTGCTGATTTGCAACCTACTGATGTGAAAATCAAGGCCTATGATGATACCAAAAGATCGGTGGAAGGCACATTCAAAACCTTGGTCAAGACTGGGCCTATTGAAGCCTGGGCCCATTGAAGCCTGGGTCACTCTTCATGTGATCGACATCCCAGTCACCTTTTCTATACTCTTGGGAAGGCCTTGGTTCCATCCCCTTGGAGGAGTTCCCTCCACTCTCCACTAAAAGATTAAGTTTCCTTACGAGGGGAAGGTGGTCACCATTTCAGTTGAATCTGAGGCTGCCATTACAGCTTTAAAATTGGCTCCTAAGGAAATCCCTCTGAATCCAGGGTTTGAAGTCTGCATGATTTATGAGGACTCTATGGAAGAGAAGGTACTGAATATGCTGAAAGGAATGAATTTCATCCCTGGATTGGGATTAGGAAAGAATCAGACTAGACCACCCAAGTATGTGGAGGCAAAGCTGTAAATTTTGAAGCATGGATTAAGTTACCAAGGAAGGAAAGATGGTCCTGACAATGAGGAAGAATGGTCACTTTGGGAAAGGTTTGTGAAAGAAGAAAACTACACTTCTTATAGAGGAAAGCTTGAGCCCTTATTTCTGGAAGGGTGGAAGGTTCCTAGGTTTAAGATTTTTGTGGATTATCTAGGTGAGCAAGGTATGGATGAGCCAACATTAGAAGAGCTGATAGTGGATGAAGAGGTTGCTGCTACTGTAGAACACAAGAAAGGTGTTGAGGGTGCTGTTCCTGGTAAGGATTCCAAGGGCAAAGGGATTGCTGCTGAGGGAATAGAGATTGCTATTGGAGATGCAAGTCTGAGTCTGGATGCTGCTGTGGACTTAGAGACCTTTTTCCAGAACTCTTTTATTAATTTGTTTTGTGATGATTTTGATGTTTCTCTTGCCAGTTTGTTTGAACTTGATGATTTATTTTTCTCTAAGGTTGATGTAATGAAATCTAACTTTGCTTACTTGTGCGATGTCTTACCTAATGGTTATATTCATTGTGATGATTATTTCATACATATATTTGACATTAATTCTACACAAACCACTATATTTAATTTAGGCATAATTTAAAATCCTAAAAATATAATGATTGCTTCTAATCTTTCTCCTGATGAGAGTGAAAAAATGAAAGAATTATTAATAAAGAGATAGAAAGTATTTGCTTGGGGTTATGAAGATATGCCAGGAATAGATCACAAGATTGTGGAACATGAGATCTCTACTCATCCTCATATCACACCAGTTAAATAGAAGAGGAGAAGGTTGAGACCAGAATGGGCCCTCCCGATCAAGGAAGAAGTCGAGAAATAGTGGAAGGTGAGATTTCTTGAAGTGGTCGACGATATGAAGTGGCTTGCTAACATTGTACCAGTATCGAAGAAAGATGGAAAAGTGAGGATGTATGTCGATTACCGGGACTTGAACAAAGCCTGTTCAAAAGATGATTTCCCCTTACCTCACATTGATACACTGGTGGATAGTGCAGCCTCGAGTGCCATGTACTCCTTCATGGATGGATTCTTAAGGTATAATCAGATTAAAATGGCTGAGGCAGATAAATTAAAGACCTCATTTATAACCGAGTAAGGAATTTACTATTACTTGGTGATGCCATTTGGATTAAAGAATGTCGGGGCAACGTATCAACGGATGGCAACTACTTTGTTGCATGATATGATCCACAAGGAAATTGAGGTATATGTAAATGATATGATGGTCAAGTCTCCTACCAGAGAAAGACACTTTGAAGCTCTAGATAAGTTCCTGAATAGAGCTAAAAAGTTTAATTTGAGGCTGAATCTAAAGAAATGTGCATTCGGGGATGCCTCAGGAAAACTATTGGGTCACATAGTCAGTAAAAGGGGGATAGAGGTCGATCCGGATAAGGTGAAAGCTATTAGTGAGATGACAGCGCCAAAGACAGAGAAAGAAGTAAGAGGGTTTATTGGATAGTTACAGTACATTAGTCGGTTCATAGCCAAGTTAACCATCGTCTGTGAGCTGATATTCAAGCTTCTCAGGAAAAATTAACCAGTGGTTTGGGATGACCGATGTCAGCAGGCTTTTGAGGTAATTAAGAGGTATTTGATGAAGCCACCTATGTTGCAATCACCAAAACTGAGGAAACCATTGATTTTATACTTAGCAATCGAGAATGAAGTTGTGGGGGCAATGTTGGCACAGGAAGATGAGAATGGGTTGGAACATACTATGTATTACTTGAGTAAAAAGTTTCTGCCATATGAAGCTAATTACAACTTGATGGAAAAGACTTATCTATCAGTTGTGTGGGCAATTAAAAAGCTTCGGCATTACTTTCAGTCTTATAAGATTCAGGCTGTCTCCAAATATTATCCTCTGAAGTACCTTTAGTAAACTCCCTCTCTCATTGGGAAGTTGGCTCGATAGTTGATTCTACTCACAGAGTTTGACATTGAGTATTTATCAAAGAAAGTAATCAAAGGAAGGGCTGTTGCAGACTTTCTAGCATAGAATCCTGTGGAGGATAATTAAGAGTGGGAATTGGAATTTCCCGATGAGCATTTGAGAGCCATTGAGGTGCAGGGATGGCACATGTACTTTGAAAAAGCTTCTAATAGCAAGAGGGCAGGTGTTGGTGTAATCCTGGTCATGCCTGAAGGTGAAATGATCTCTATGGCCAAGAAACTGGAGTTCGAGGTAACTAATAATCAAGCAGAATACGAGGCATGTATATTTGGGCTCGAAGCCTTACAAGACATCGGTACAGAAGAAGTAACAGTGTTTGGGGATTCAATATTGGTAGTGAAGCAGGTTTTAAAGGAATGGGAAGTTAAAGAGGACAGACTGAGGCTTTAAGTGAATTACTTGGCCATGGTGACTCTTTTGTTCAATAAATGCAAATTCATGTATTTGCCTCAGGAGGACAATTAAGTTGTGGATGCCCGAGCTATGTTGGCATCAATGTGGGAAAGTGATGCCAAGACTCCAATTAAACTGTTGATTCTAATGAAGTCTAGGACTTTGTGTCATGAAGAGTTGAGGGTAATGCCAATGGGACCAGCAGAAAAGCCATGGTTTTATGATGTGTAGAAATACCTAGAGACTGGATAGTTTCCTAAAGATACAGATAAGAAGGAAAGGATGTCCTTAAAAATATTATCTAGACAGTTTATCAGTCATCTTGGTATGTTGTATAAGAGAATGCCAATTGGGGTACACTTGCGGTGTGTGGATAAGGCAGAAGCATAAGAGATTATGGAAACTGTTCATGCAGGCGTTTGTGGACCCCATATGAATGGAACAGTTTTGGCTAAGAAGATAACTCGGCAAGGATACTTCTGGTTGACCATGGAATCAGATTGTGTTAAATTTGTGAAGAAATGCCATAATTGCCAAGCTTATGGAGACGTTAGTCACCTTCCTTCAATGGAACTTTAAGGGTTAACGTCTCTGTTGCCTTTCACAGCCTGGAAAATTGATATAATTAGGGAAATAAGGCCGGTGGCATCAAATAGGCATCAGTATATTATGGTGGCGGTGGACTATTTTTCTAAATGGGTCGAGGCTGAATCCTACACTTCAGTCGGGTCAAAACAAATGGCTAGGTTCATAGATTGGAACATAATTTGCATATATGGGTTGCCTCATCATGTTATAACTAATAACGGGGTCCAATTTCAGTCAGAAACTACTACATTACTCCGACACTACAAGATAGAGCATCACCGATCTTCGCCTTATCGTCCTCAAGCTAATGGTATGGTTGAAGCTGTAAATAAAAATATCAAGAAAATCTTGGCCAAAATGATAGAAAATTATAGAGATTGGTTAGAATACTTATAGTTTGCATTATGGGGATACCGAACAACCACCAGAACTTCTACTGGGGTTACGCCTTATTCATTGGTATATGGGTGCGAAGCGGTATTACCAGTAGAAGTAGAAATTCAGTCTCTGAGGGTTCTGTTAGAAGCTAAGATTCCTGAATATCAGTGGTTGGAAAGCAGATTAGCACAATTGACGCTATTGGACAAAAAGAGGTTGAAAGTAATGTATCACATGCAGCTGTATCAGAAGAGACTTGCCAGAGCTTATAACAAAAAGATCAAACTGGGGAAAATAAAAGAAGGGGAACTGGTATTGAAACATACAAAACCACTCCTTACTGATCCGAGGGGTAAATTCAAGCTAAACTGGGAAGGTCCCTATCTCGTGAAGAAGATATTCTCAAAGGGTACGACCATTTTATCAGATCTAGAAGGCAATGAATTCAGGAATCCCATCAATCTGGATAAGCTCAAGAAATACTTTCTGTAAAGTCTTGCTAGGGAGAAAACCTCTAAAGAGGCTGTCTTGGCAAAAGTTAGAGATAAAAAAATCCTGCTAAGTTGAAAACTCCGTAAAGGAGCAGCTTAGGTAAAAATAAATGATAAATAAAAGGAGAGAGAGAGAGAGAGAGTAAAATAGTTGGTTGGAAAACTTGCAAGGGCAAGCTATCCAACGATAGGAGAAATATCGAGAAGCAATTTGTATATACAATTGTGCTTATTTTAAATAAAGAGGCTTGCTTTTATTTTTGTTAAATGTTGCATTAAATGCTTATTACAGTAGGCTTAACCGAAAGATAAGAAAACACATGAAATAAGCTAAGTTTGATCAAGTTGCTAAAACTAAAGAAGAAAATAAATCTAAGTCCTTTTTCTTTTGTTTTTCCTCATTTCTTTCATACTAATCCTAAATAAATCCCTAGTCTTCTGATACATGCTGAATTCATCTTGTTCTATTTGCTGTAACTAGATCCAAACTTTGTAATAACCATCAGTGGTAATATCTCCATCCAACGAGATACTTCGCCTAAGGGTCTGTCGTGGCCCAGTCGCTGACATGTTCTTCATAGAATTCTAGGTCAGAGGACCAGGTTGGAAACCAGAGTGGGCTCTACAATCATTTACTTTTCTCCGTACTGATGGCAGAGTCAAATCGGATAGTAGAACGAGTAGAAGTTCAGACCGGCAAAAGGAACATAATGTGTATATGTCCTGGTAGTCACATATTTGATATTCCACCAAGGACACATCTATTGAACTTCGATATCTAGAAAGTTAGCTAACCATTCTTTCAAGTCAACTGGGAGTTTCTACAATGGACGAGTCCGCACCTGCTTGGGTTTATACTTAGCAATATTCTGAGGCGGTGCCAACAACTTTTATTTTTCCTGTAGCCAAATCTGTAAGTCCTGGAGGAGTTAAAAATAATAATAATAAAAAAAAGGAGTTTATGTACCTCCAGTAGTATGGGACTTCCAGCAAACCAGTGTATTATAGGTAGATTGTCCAAACCGGTTAAGGTCTCAACAAGGATAACCGACATGAGATTAAATCCAGACTCCACTTGATTAAGGATTTACCTGATTTTAGGATCGCAGTCGCCTGAAGGAGAAACTAGTAAGAACTGAGCATACAGACATAAACCAATCATTCGTGGCCAATACACTTCATTGCTGTTAATAGCCACAGGCCCACGGCAGCCTTCAAAAAGGAATCATGTGTCAGAGAAGAAGAAGGAGGAATATTGAACAGGCAGGTCATTTATTACTGAATGATTCTCTCACTTGGGGTATCAGATGATGGTACCGCAATCTGTCTAAAAGAATCATCTGGGTAACCTAGAATTGCTCCAAATTCTTCGGACATAGGGCAGATTTCAAAAATGTTGAATCTTAAAATATATGTCTGTGGATCCTAGAACTGGGCGACAGTGTGCAGGAATGGGTAGTTGATTTTGCTTAGGTGGAGGGATCTGAAGACTGATAGATGAAAGAGGTTTAGTTTCTGTCAGGTTTCTCCATCCAAGCTTTGTAAAATGGGTCGAATTAATTGCAGGTTGTGCTCTGACATGATTAGGGTTTTCTAGGGAAAAATAGAATGGTGTGGGGCATATTTATAAGCTTGTAAAAAGGATGAAATCAAAAAATCTCGGGATCAGTGCCGTAGAGGTGCCACTGCACCGTAAAGGTGCATGCCTCTCTTCTTCTGAAGCGCACGCCTCTATGATCCAGAGGTGTACGATGTCATGGAGAAGAGGCGCATGCCTTATCATTAGAGGCACACGCCTCTATAATGCAGAGGTGCACACCTCCTTTTGACATTCACACCCCTGTCTTGAAAATTGTGGATATATGTATTTATTTTATTGGAAAATTGATGTAAAATTGGTTGGAAATGCTTGTGCAATTGAGTATAGAGCATAATTTTGTAAAAAGATATGCAAACATTGAAATAAAAAAAATGCATCTTTTATATCCAATCCAAAATCAGTCTAAATAAAATAAATAGAAATGTCATAAATCCCTCCAAAAAGATCCAAAAAGTCTATCCCTATCCCTACTAAGCCCTAATTCTGCAGTCTAATCCTACTCAGACTCTATCTCCTCATTATCCTCCTCACCTTCATCATCCTCTTTGCCCTCGCCAACCTGCTCAATCTCGATATCACCCTCATCACCAATGCCATCATCAGTATGCTGGACACCATGAAATGGAGGAGTACCCACAGTAGGAATGTCCTCATCATCTACCTCCAAGTCACCCTCATCATCCCCACTCGTGACCTGGAGATCAGCAAGCTGCCGCTCAAATAAGAGGATCCGGGAATCCAAACCCACACAGTGCGCCTGTCCAAATAAAAGGAAAACAGGTAAGTAAATATCATAAAAGCATGCATACATATAGAATAGGATTGCTAGCATACCCTTCACTCTCCCGAAACTTGGAACAGGAGATCCCGTTGGGCTTTCAACAAGCCAAATATATGCTCCCCCTGCTCTCTAGAAATCTGTAGGTGTAAAGGATCAGATCATGTCAATAATGATATTCTATGCAGACAGCCAAAAGTGATAAAAAGCACAAGTAATACTCACATGAGTAGTAGTAGGAGGAATAGGTAATGGAAAGTCCTCTGGGTTCGGTGTTAAGACAGCCTGAGATAACCTCCCGCTGGTGCTCCAGTATCTAGCAGTAGGCTCAGGCAGATAGGGG
Organism: Macaranga tanarius; assembly: GCA_949673435.1. Taxonomy (NCBI): domain Eukaryota; kingdom Viridiplantae; phylum Streptophyta; class Magnoliopsida; order Malpighiales; family Euphorbiaceae; genus Macaranga; species Macaranga tanarius. Next base: position 4,091 of record CATIWO010848646.1, on the reverse strand, counting down.
AAGGCGCCATAAGAACAGGAAGGTTCAACATCAGGAGTCTTGCATATGGTAGCCTGAGAAGTGCTTGAACCAACACCTGAAGTCCTCCATGGTGGAGCATGGGAGGAGCTAGGTCTATCAGCAGCAGTAGAAGAATGGATCCAAACCCGCTGCGTAGGGTGCTCACCTGAAGGTAAAGTTCTAACCTGAGGTCTAGTGCCTCTCGGACGAAGCTGTAAAAGACTAGGATTAGAAGATGATAAAACAACGACCAAAGCTTATGATCATAAATGTGAATAGTGTATACCTAAGTGATAAGGTCAAGCAGTGGAAGCCTAGGTAGCAGCTGGTCCCTGATGAAAGTCGTATAAGTACCAAGCTGTCGTGCAAAAACCCAACGGATAGCAGAAGATCCTCTCAGGACTCGTGTCATCTCCTCTCCTACCCACTGATACGCCCAAAATATGATAGAAGAGGTCATGGGCATACATTTCTGATCGGGACCTGATGCCCACTCATACACTCACTCCCCTAGATAGAATATCCTCTGAAAAGGTCCCACTAGAAGGATGCTCCTGTCAGCTACATATCTCGAATGAGTCATGGCCTCACTTTAGTTCTCAATAGGCCCCCAAGGAGATCTCATGACCTGATCAGAAAAATGCACGAGGTAAGTTGAAATTTTACGTGTGCAAATACAATTCTAATTTACTTCTTTTTTCTTCTCTATAGGTTTACCTCGTTCCAGGAGAGCCTGCTGAGATAAACACGGTGAAGATGGGCCTGAGACATCTCTCGTCTCCCTATGCGACTAGAGCCCCAATGACTCAGTAAAGGAAAGGTCTCAGTAGAGGGCATCCCCTCTCATATCAAGCGCAGCTCTAATCCCCACACCTGTAAAATAAAAGAGGTTGTAAAAAAGGAACACACGTGGTTAAACAGAAAATAAGAGAGAGAAGGACTGAGACTCATATGAATGGTATGCTAGAAGCCACACAACCGATGAGTCCCTCGGACGAAGTCATCCATGCTCTAGTACAAGTACGCAAGGGCGGCAGAACCCCAGTCATAGGTAGAGATGAGATCCATATTCTGAAGAGCCATCAAAAGGACGAGATCCACCGAGCTAACCGCATCACATAAGAGAGTGGCGCCTAGTAGATAAAAGAGAAAGGCTCAGACTACCTGATCAATCTCCTGGGGAGTGGTGATGTCCTCTGCCCTGATGTCAGTATAATGTGCAAGAATCAAGTCGATCTTGACTGTATGGGTCGCCTTCATAGCAGGAATCATACCCAACAGTCGCTCGATATACCCCGCATAATCAGGACTCATAGGCTCCAAGCATTGATTAAACAGAACCAGCTCGCCAGCATAAGCTACTCCAGTAATCGCCGCAAAAGCAACTGGGTCTAGGGTCAACTCACCAACCGAAAGATGGAAAGTGTGAGTCGAATCCATCCATCTCTCCATTAAGGCATACAAACCGTTGAGGTTGTGGCGACCAACAACAGTGGGCAGTGCGAGGATAAAAGGCTCAAAGCCTGTCTCTCTAATCCTCTTACGGATCACCTCGGTCATGTTACCGTACCACTCACAGGCCCCGGTAATATTACCAGTACCCTTCAGAGAGTGCTGGTCAAACTACAGAAAGTATCAAATGTTCTTTTTAAATTTTTACATATGAGACAGATAAATAAATCGACATTCAATCCTCAGAGGCACATGCCCCAATGTAATAGAGGTGCATGCCTCTATGCATAGAGGCGTATGCCTCTGTCGCAGAGGTGCACACCTTCATTTGCAAAGGCATGCACCTGTGTCAAACAAAAGGGCTGCGTCCCTTCGATAAATAGGTGCATGCCACTTCACAAAATTGTATGCCTCATCGTTGAGGCGCACGCCTCACCGATGAGGCGCACGCCTCACTGAAGAGGCGCACGCCCTTGCAGCGCGAAGGGCCGAATATTTCGATTCAAAATAATTCAATTTTTCCTAGTTTTTCGTTGATTTATTGATTGATTAAGCATGCATATGTCTAAATCTAACTCACCCATTCCTAATTTTAAAGAAAAAGCAGGTAAAAAATGACTAACCTCTCATGTAGCGCATGAATAGATATGGGTGTGGAGAGAAGGCGTGAGAGGAATGTCTCTATCCAGGTCCAAGCTGAAAGAATGAGGTGCCCGAGCCTCGGGAGCGACAGCGGGCCACACTGAAAGGTCGGGTGTACGCTCGAGTATAGGGTCCATCGTAGCACAATGAAGGAATTTATATTTGAAGAGAAGAAGAAGAATGGAGCGAAAGTGGATAAAGAAATTGAAAGGATTTAAATTTATATAGCTTTGGCAAATTGCTACTTTGGTCCTCCATAGGAAAATTACTTTTTGGTACCTAAAGTTTTAAACATCTGACTAATATATTGAATTTACATTTACAGGATGTACAAAACCAAAATTGAAGCCTCTTGGTTCGGACACCAAGGTTGGACGGCGACCCAAAAATTGAAGCCTCTCGGTTCGGACACCGAGGTTGGACGGCGACCCTAGAATTGAAACCTCTCGATTCGGACACCAAGGTTGGATGGCAATTTTCAAATAAGAAGCCTCTTGGTTCGGACACCAAGGTTGGACGGTGATAAAAACTCACCTCTCGGGTTGTACCCCAAGGTCGACGGTGCGCAAATTGAATTTCAGGATTCGAAAATATCCTTTTGTTTCATTACATGCATGTTGTTTTTTGAAAAAATTGGATTTAGAATTTGCATTTTATGCGGTTTTCTAAAAACTAAGGGGGCAAATTGTGGACACATGGTTTAGCCGGCCCACAAAGCAAGCCCAATGATAAAAGATGATAATTAAATCCAATTTGCCAAGGAATTAAATTCAGACCTACTTGTGAGAGAGCCCAAAAATCATAACCTAAGCCCAAACATGTAACCCAAAAAACCAAACCCAAGAAACTGACCTATTTAGCTCAAATTAGATAAAAGCCTATTAAGGCCCATTTCTCTTCTTAGAGGTGTACGCCTCTTTGATATAGGGGCACACGCCCCTTCAGTGTAGAGGCGCACGTCTCTGTCAGCAGAGACACATGCCTCTACAATACCTAGACTAAAAAAAATAAGTAACGGCAGAACGTGGATTACTCCACGTTCTACAATGGGTAAATGAGGGGACGTGGGGTTTAATGCCCATGAAGAGGGGAAACATCCTCTATAAAAGAGGAGGGGTGGCTCTGAAGGGGGTTAGCAACATACAGCAAGAGACAGGAAGAAAAGACAGAAACCAGAGAGGAAGAGAAAAGAAAAAAAAATTGAGAGAAGAGAAAACACAAAAAACCAAACAAGTGGGTCTGGATTTGAAGGACCAGAAGCAGAAAGGAAACACATAATCAATCTGAGGGTAAAATATTTTCAAAATCCAACCTTCACAGTAACTTTTCTTCTTCTTTTGATTTTAAATTTAATTTTATTCATTTTGCTTTGTTCAATCTTATTCTTTGTTGTTAGAGCATGCATTTTGAGTCTCTCTAGTGATTTGATTTGTTTACTAACCTTTACTATTGATCAAATCATTTTCTGTGCTATCTAACTATTAAAAGTATGTGATTTCTGCATCTGCTTTAAACCAGAGGGTGTGTGTCTCTTCGGTGAGGTGCACGCCCCCTTTGAGAAGGCGCACGCCTCTGACACAAGCACACACACGCCTCTAAACCTATATTCAAAATTTGGACCGTTATTGTGGTATGCGCCTGTTGAGTAGGGGCGTGCGCCTTGCCTTGTACAGGCGCACGCCCATGTGACACAGAGGCGAGCGCCTCTGTATGCTAGAACAATATTTTTGTATTCCCTTTCATTAATTCAATTGCTGTTTGTAATCTCTTATTTACTTTCATTGTGTTTTCTAGCAAGTCTGTAATTTGATCTTTTGATTCATTTAATTGCTTATTTAATTCCTTTCAAAGGCTTGTAATTTTTTCTCCTTCCCCCCTTCTTTGATTGTTTATTTTATCTGTATTGAGTTGTAATTCATTTCTCCTTTCTCCTTTCTTTGCATGGTTTATTTATTTATCTGTTTGTTTATTTTTATTCATTTTTAAAAGGTTGTAAT